>LD688932.1:1458307-1469349 GCA_003118335.3 Papilio memnon | reverse complement strand
TGGTATTGCACCGGGCGAGCCGACCCATTCGTGCTAAGATGTTAAAGCGGGCTCTACCACTGTTAAATCTACGAATTAGCTTGTAAATGTTATCTTGCGACTTATTTCCACGAAAAGTTTTTTCATTACATATTTTTAATGTTCTTCAAGAGTTGAGAATAAACTCTTTAAAATTAAAGTTGAATCATTAAAATTAATGAACAAACTGAGTGAGATGTGACATTGACACGAAAGTTAAAATACATTTGAATAATCATTTATGTTGGATAATGTTGATAACGCTTCATTAAATTTAAGAATATTTTATTTTATTCATCTTACTAATATTATAAACTAGCTTTCGCCCGCGACTCCGTCCGCGTGGAGTTAAGAAAAACAAAAGTGAGTAGCCTATGTGTTCTTCCAGTCTATCTTCTATATCTATATCAAATTTCATCGAAATCGCTTCCGCCGTTTAGACTACAAACTCTAATAAACATCCATCCATCCATCTAAACTTTCACATTTTAATATTAGTATGATGTGAAAGTTTAGGTGGATGTTTGTTAGAGTTTGTAGCCTAAACTGCTGAACGGATCTCGATGAAATTTCACATAGATGTAGAGGATAGTCTGCAAGAACACACTAAATTAATAATTTTATGTGCAGAAATTATTTGTTACGTTATTAAAGTGATTTGTTTTTAAATATAATAATTTTTTAAGATGTTGAATTTAAAATATCTTTAAAACAGTTTTATTACTTTTATTGTGTATTTTTGTGGTAAGAATTTAAAGCTTTTCCGTTTCACTTCTCAGTTGTTGGTTGCACCAAATAGTTTCTTACTAAGTTGTCGTTTTATCGCACTTGTGTTAAATTTTTAAAAATCCAAGAAAGTAGTACAAACTTGTAAATAAATGATAAGGTGGACTGCAGCACAACTTGCAGCCGTTTCAGAGTATACACATAGAGTTTGGTAATTTCTGGTACTTAGAATTTGTTATTTCGTAATCTGTATCACGTGAAATTAAGCTATGAATGAGTATGTTTATGAAGTGCATCTCTAATTTCACAAAAAAATGGTTTAACGGCAATAAGGATTTTTATTTTTATTTATTTGTGGATGGATGACCAACGACATTAAATAATAATATTTACGTAGTTATTGATTTCGCAAATAGTATTGTTTTGTAGTACATTTCATAGCTGTAATGCCGTCTTATACCAACGTTTATGTTACGTTATTTCTTAAAATAATGTACTATAATACAATAAGGACATTTGTTATATAATCAAAAATAAATCAATGAACCATGTTTATTTTACATATAAATTATATTTTAATTACATTCGTAGACATGTAAATCGTCGTTGTAATTGGTGAATCCTAATTCTTAGTGTACAGTCATCATGCGATGCCAAATTAGATATAGAGGGGTAGCTTAGGTCAATACAATTAGCAGTAATTGGTCACAAACGGGGGCCATCATTATGCGCTCTTCTGACGCCGGCTTAACAATCTCATAATATTCTCTTAGTCTTCATTCTGCGGTGCAATGTACTGTTACAATTTGTGTGCCTAAAATGTGATAAATATTACAGTTTTGTTTAAATCGGTAAGTTTTATTATTATTAATGAATTTAGTCAGTAATAATGTGAGTGAATGACAACATTTTAAATTTTAAACTTTGTAACAGCGTAACCAACTAAATAAAACTTTATTGAAATTTATCTCTCACTTGGAGCAGTTCTATACTTTGTTAGAAGTTTGTTTCACTTGTAACCTATACGACGAAATTATTTTAAGCTTTAAAGATTGTATCTAAAATTAGTATAGTAAATAAATGATCAAGTTTATTATTACATCTTCTCGCCTACAAAATAAGCTTCGAAGAACTGAATTTGAAATGTTGTTTTATTTTAATTTGAGATATATAATATTTTACATTTACGATTTTTTAATTAGATAAAAAGTCTTCGAAGCAAGTATTAAGTTCATACAAAGCGTATGAACTAATTTCATACATCACCTATTTCGATGTTTTTCAATGTTCTAAGTAAGGTTTTTAAAACATTGTTCCATTGGTTTATTCGAGTAACACGTCAGTGGAATACATCCCTTATCGTTACTTCCTTAAGTATAAAAGGTAATATATGTAAATGAGTGTAACTTTATTCCTTAAGAGCTGTTACGAAGACTTTGACCGTTTGATAAGTACGAGGGGGACAAACTTTCCATTTGATTAGGGACTTGGAGAAGTTATATGCAGGTCTCTTCAACGTTGTAAAGATTTACAAATTTTATCTTTATTTCCGGATTAGCATTATGTTTTACTAGCTATAGCTAAAAAAGGACCTGGTCTTTTCTCAATTAGAAGTATATTAAATTGTTAGTTGACTACCTTTTAACTTTAAATTATTATTTAACTAGCTTTCGCCCGCGACCCCGTCCGCGTGGAATTAAACAATCAAAAGTAAATAGCCTATGTGTTCCTCCAGACTATCCTCTAGATGTAGAGGTCTATTTATCAAGATCCGTTCTGCCGTATAGTCTACAAACTCTGACATCCATCCATCCATCTAAACTTTCGCATTTTTAATATTAGTAAGAAAAAATTCAATATAAATTACTTTAAAAATATTTTTCCAACTTTTTTATTATTATCTTTGTTGAAATTTTTAAACCAGGTCAAATTTTAATACGCTTTTCATTGTAATAAACTAAAACAATTAAATACTCGTCATATTCAAATGCAGCCATAAACACGTTCGAACGGCATTAATCAATATAATACTAACGTTGAAAAAACCTTGAGTCATTACTTGGAAACTACTTCGTTCCAGGAAAGGTTTGCGCCGAACTGGAACATCAACTGCTAATAACGATGGGTGTATTCAACCTAAAACTAACAAACAACTTTTACCAATAACAAGATAGTTGTTGGAAATATTATTATTATGCTAAAGTACAAGCGATTGGTTTTACCAGAAATCATTTGCATTATTGTATAAAATCATCACATTTAGAGCGTGGGCACACCGCAAACTAAAGTATCGCACTCTTTAGTCGCGCTTTGATTCCTATGAGCTTATATAGAGGTACGCACACTACTCGAAATTTATTTGTGCAACTAAACAGTTGAATTGCGAAACCACCGACAATCGCACAATATTGTGCGATAGTCTAGAGAAAGGTGTGCGTCCGCTCTTAATGTTTAAGTATGGCTTTATTATCATATTCGGCCGATACAGTCATTTATAATAAGTAAAATTTATAATAAAATACTCTATGTGTGTATGAGTATATGAGAGCATTCGCATTGGTGCTGAGTAGTGGACTATGTACGACCTAATGCCCTCTTTATAAGGCCGTGCTCCACACTCAAGTATATGTATGTATTTAGGTTGCTATCTTATATTTAGCTTAGCGATACGTAAATTAAAACACAGAATAAACATTTATAGTGCACATATTTGACTAAACTATCGCACAACTGTTTAGTCACGCTTTAATTGCTGTTAGCTTATATGGAGGTGCACACACTACTCGGTTTTTAGTTGCGCAACTAAACAGTTGACTGGGCTGCGGAACTATCGAGAATCTCACAACAGTTGTGTGATACTTTTGACAAAGGTGTGCCCCCTCTTAGCTGTTACTGTGTTGAAAAATCCCTCTCAGTACATGTCGATAGTTCAGTCTTTATATTATATCTAAGAATCGATTTTCATTGATGATACACTTTTGTAAAGGGACAATTTCACTTCCCTCACGGTGTCGAAATGAAACCAGATAATTATGTTTTAAAATATAAGCATTTCGGCTTCGGAATATCCCGCCATTATTTATCTGTCTTTCGTTTTTCTACAATTTTTCTATCTATGGATGTTGGTATGACTTCGGGATGGTCTTAACTAATTACTTTCTATCTATCTCATTATCATCATCATCTCCCCCACCTTATTCTACTCCCGTAGGGTTTTCGTCCTCCAAATAACTCTGTCATCCGTCATCTAAGTCATCACCCCTTCTTGATCATGTCACCTTTCACGCAATCTATCTATGTTCAATAATTATATGGCTTAAATCAGTATTAGAAAAGTAATTAATATATATTTGCAGAAAACCTATGTCGTTGACTGGCGCACGTAATCTCATTAATGGTAGCACAACTATAATTATTCACATACGCGGTTAACATTTTGATTGCGTGTGTGTGTAATTTAATTTTTTAAAGTGTTCCATGTTTAATGGTTTTAACTATTTCTACAAGACGACTTAAAATTTATGGTTTTGATCGAGTAACGGGATTATGTTTAAACCTCTCTTTCTTTATTGTTTTTGTCAGTTATATGATACTCTTTTCTGTTTTGGATAATCTTTATTTCTATACTAGCTTCCGCCCGCGACTGCATTCGCGTGATATTAAAAAAAAAACAAAAGTGAGTAGCCTATGTGTTTTTCCAGACTATCCTCTACATCTATACCAAATTTCATCAAAATCCGTTAAGCCGTTTAGGCTATAAACGCTAACACACATCCATCCATCCATCTAAACTTTCGCATTTATAATATATTAGTATGATTATAAGGCAATTTTGTACAGTATATCAAAAAGATTTACGCTTAAATTAAATAGTTTTATTTTTTAATGATTGCTTAAATGAATCATAGAAATAAAATTATCTATTCACCTACAAACAATACGATAGGGAAACAATGTTAATTGGATTAAACTGGCTGATATATCCTCGAGGATATTAGAGCGGCGTTACTAATGTAATTAGCATCTAATATTTATTCAATAAGGGGAACTGTAAGTGGGAGGAACGTTAAATACATTTAGAATAGAAACAATGCTTCGCGAACACGAGGAACTAGTTCATAGAAACTACTTAAATATAAATGAGCCCTATCTCAGATCACGGAAAACTAACCAGATTAAGTATTACGAGAAAATAGAACTACTCTTTAATGTAATAAAAATTGACGACTATGACTCGATATTAAAACCTTCTTGAAGGAAATATCATGAAAACAATTAATAATTGTTTGTAGCTAAATATAGTACCCTTCTCGAATTTCCTTTCAAATAAGCATAATTGTATGTTTAACAAATAACTTTGGTATATTCGTTAATTTAATCAAAAGACAGTTCTTGAAGTTTTTGGAGTATAAAAGGGGAGCGACAATCAAGAGAGTTGACGAAAAGTTACCTACATAACGATCGCACCCCGCGGCCCTACAGAACATTTCCAGAACATTCCCATACTTTCTTTACTTAGAAATTGTAAACGTCTTTAATTTAGAAACGTGTATTGTTACTACAATATATTTTTCTAGAACATTTCTTATTTCGTTATGATTTTGTTATAATAAGTTCTTAGAATGAATTCAACATAGTTTTGTAAAACAAAAGATTGCTTCGCATTTTGCTTTAACTTAAAATATTGCAGTAACAAGAAATTTAAAAATTATTTTCATTTGTCTAAATTTAAAATTTCTTTCAAGACAAGGAAATGTAAAAATAAAAATGTTTTACTATTTTTGGCGTCAATGTAAACTTTACAAAAATAGAAATATTAAGGGAAACAGGAAAATAAAGGTGTCAGGAGCAAAATAAGATTGACGGGTACTACGATTAAAGTAGAAAGTCTTTTTTGACTTAAATTACATTTTGTGCTTTTCGAACTCTCCTTAACAAGGTTTTTTACATTTCTAGAAACATAATTTGAATATCGTGTTTAGAGATTAAGTTTCCAATCAAATGTATTTTAACATAGTAATAGTTGTATGTGATCAAAGTTCGATAGCACTTCTACAAAATAACATTTTTTGTGTTACGCCGGTTTACTTAGGAACCATCGAAATATAAAAACATAGCTACTTCAATTGAGAATCCTCGAGCATCGCGGAATCAAGGCATTTGCTTGTATTTTAACCTATATTCATTGATGTCCACCAATCTAGACTTTTATGAATAGACGATAGAAATCCAATGGATATTTTATTTATGTGTTATCGATTTTGACTATGTTACGTCACGAAAAAGGATGGAAAGTTATTAAAAAAGAACGCGATAGTTATAGTGTTTTATGCTACTTGGAAAGTACAGATATAAAGACAGTTTTAATGTTTGCCAATTTAACGTTTTCCGTTTACATTAAGCAAATAATGTTTTAACCATAACAAAGTCAATAAAGAAAATATAAATCGGGTAAATTACAAATGGCGAATAGAAAAAGCAGACGAATCGATGTTGAGTAACTTCTATTGCTTTCGTATAATGTTCTTTCTCACGCTATCCGTATTTTTAACATCTGTTATTACGTCGCTTTCATATTTTCCGTATCGGAGTAAGCGATTACCGTAACGTAGAAATCTTAATAAATCACGACATTGGTTTTGTTGGTATTTAAAAAGTTGTATCGGAAAATAACGTTATTTATACACGAAACAGTAGAAATATTATTACAGGCTTTTTATGTGAAAAAGCACAATCGAACAGAGAATTAGATCGCGCGCACATCTTTAACTAAACTATCGCACGGCTTTTTAGTCTCGCTTTGATTCCTATGAGCTTATATGGAGGTGAACATACTACTCGATTTTTAGTTGTTGGAAACAATCGACAATCGCACAATAGTGTGCGATAGTTTAGTCAAAGGTGTGCGGCCGCTCTTACTCGTATTAGATAGTACATTATACAGTAATATTAGCATAGCACTGCATTAGACTGTCAGATATTGATGAGTCAAAGTTATAGATAGATTTTCTATATGGATATCTGATTTACACTGTCATCAATTCCCACAATGCGGGATTCAATCAAGGTTCGACGGTTGATAACCAATCAGAATTTATAGTTCCACAAAAGCTCAAATATAGATAAATTTATATCAGAATAATATGACAAAAATATAAATGTATTGTTAAGTTATAACAGATCAAAAGTACCACAAAATTAATATAATAATAACGCGACCCTGGAAGTTTGGACACCACTAACACCCATCGGACGAAATATTTTATTAAGAGAGTCATTTAATACAGGGGGTTGGAAAAGTTGATATATTAATTAACTACTGAATAAGTCCGTCAAGCCGAAGAGTCACTTCGTTACACGCAAGCGCAATAAGGATCTGTCAAGTTACGCCCTTAGGTAGTGTGAAAGCGGCCTTCGTAGCGCGCGGACGTCTGTACCCGTGTTGTTAGTGTTAGTGCCGATTTTATTAGGCCAATACGTTTAAAGTGTAATGGATTCGGTACTGAAAAATATTCGTCACAGTGATAGCGTGAATTAAACTATAAAACTGTCTCATCCAGTGCATATTTGGAACTGTTTGAATTTTGCAAAAAGTTTTACGTTGTGTTATTTTTTGAGTGGTTGTGCGATGTGTTTGATAATGAACGACGAAAGTTTATGTCAGTTCACGGTGAGTGGGATTTTTTGACTAAACTTGATAAGTAAGAATAATATCTAATTAAGTATATTATAATTAACATAATAAAAGATTTTTTTCTGGTAAAGAGCGGGAATAATTATAGTTTTATTGGGATCATGTCTATGCAAATTATATTGATTGCATTATTTTTACACAAGTTAAATGTGAAAATTTCAAATTATGTGTATGAAACTTTTTAAAACCAATACATGCAAATATTTATAGATACAAAATTGTCAAGTTTGTCAATAATGTTAACCTTAATTGACACCCAGACTTCAATAATTAATGTCATCCTATAGTTTACGATAAAAAATTATGTTCTTGTCAATTAATAAGGAATTGACATCGTCAACAGTTCTAGTATATGTTAGATATTAAAACTCCATGTTATAATACATGCTGATAATAAGACGCTAGATAATGTTTTGATAGACATTTTAATTATTTTAGAACATGATGTATATGTAAGACATAGTTTAGACGTGAACAAAAAAACGCAGAAAGTTCTAATGGTATTATTTACAAGTTTAAAAAATATCTGTAAGGAATTTTGATGGACATGTTTTGTACATGTCTTAAGCTAATAGAAACTGACGTTACTTTAAGGATCATAAATTATTGTAGCCTGTTACTCGGTATTAATGTGGCTTACTAATAGCAGAAGAATTTTTGAATTCGAACCGGTAGTTTTTGAGTTTAAACGTTACATAAAAAATAAAATTCCTTCTTCTTTACAATATTAGTATAGAAGTTAAGATTGATGTCTTCATTTGCTTTCTTTAACAAAGATCTTACTAATATTATAAATGCGAAAGTTTAGATGGATGGATGGATGTTTGTTAGAGTTTGTAGTCTAAATAGCTGAATGGATCTCGATGAAGTTTGGTATAGAAGTAGAGGATAGTCTGGAAGAACACGTAGGCTACTCACTTTTGTTTTTTTAACTCCACGCGGACGGAGTCGCGGGCGAAAGCTAGTAGGTAATAAAAATTGTGTTAGAAAAATGTCTCATGATTAAAATGCTTTTATACGAAATGTAAATTTACTTAATAGCCCTATTTTATAGTCAATGTTTTACAAAATAAAATTAAAACTACCTCAATTGACACGCTGGCTGGTCAAACTCAAGGCTTACGGCCGCCGACATCGCATTCGCTTCCATGTCTACGCACATACGCGACTTAGTTACATCCACACTTTATATTGCCGTTTTATGTTTACACATAAAACATTTGTAGAAAAGACTTACTAAGAAAAATCAAATAGTGACGTACACGTATTCTCATGAGATTGTTACTTACTAATATTATAAATGCGAAAGTTTAGACGTTTAGATGGATGGATGTTTATTAGAGTTTGTAGCCTAAACTGCTGAACGAATCTCCATTAAATTTGGCACACATGTAGAGGATAGTCTGGAAGAACACATACTGCTGTCTTTTGTTTTTTTTTATTACACGCGGACGGAGTCGCGGGCGAAAGCTAATGGTCCATAAAGATGCATAATCTGATAACGGAAAGTAAATCTAATTGAAAATCTAAACAAAGGCATTCTTGTAAATACTTACGCCTGTAACCCAGAGTGAGAGGCAACGATTGTGATATACCGTTTGGCAATTCAAGCAACCTTTCGTTATCGCTATCTTTCGAGTACATGCTTTTTAATATTTTTTTCTTCTCTTAAATCCTGTATGACAGTAAAATATTTTATTCAGCCAGTAATTAACTAAAATAATGCTGAGTAATTTAGTCATTAGTCGTATTACCGTTAACAATAGCATGTTAAGTAATTAATAAGAATAACAAGCGTTTTAATTGTACATCGAAGTAATTATGAAATTACAAACGTTCGTTTCGTACATCGTAACAATGGTAGGAATGTGCTACAAAGATTCTTGCAAGTAGGTCATCTTACAGTTACCGTGGATTTCCACAAGACACATGTTTAGAAACACATTGTCCTGTTCTCATTGTCTTTAAAATAATGGGGACAGCAATGAAAACATTTTACAACAAGTATTATTGCAGTGGACATCCGCGCGGAATTGATAAAAATTTTAGCCAGGTTATATTCTACATCTATACCCAATTACATTTAGATATGGTTTTACATGGTAACAAACATCCATCCGTCTAACCAGTATAATGTTAGTACAATATAAAACAAAAACAAGAAACCTAAACAGGCTTCAATCTATACTAATATTAGAAAGAGGAAAGATTTGTATTTTTGTATATTGAAATAACTCAAAAATTTCTGGGCCGATTTTATAATTTCTTTCACCGTTACAAAGGTAATTTATCTGTAAATAACATAGGCTATGTTTTTTATTATTTTTTAATTTCAAGGGCGAAGTCGCGAGCAACAGCTAGTAAATTGTTAATAAATAAATAGTTAATTAGTAGCTTAATAAATAGTTAGCAGAAAATTGTATATTGATTTAAAAAAGAAATAAAAACACACATAATACAAGAATACAAATCGAACGATTACTACTTGCTAAAATCCTGTCAATCGGAATGTAATAACATCCTGTGTTAGTCGAATAAAATGTAGTTCATAAAACTGCAATAGCAAGTATTATTTAAAATACATTATTTTTATATCATACGTTATTTGCGTGTTTAAAATGTAACGCTCATTAACATCACAGGTAATTCGCTTAGAAGGTTATTCGGCCGCAAACAATGGCGTGTTTTAACAGAGACTAACGGAAGTAGGCTATTTCAATGTATTAAGTTATAATCTGACATCTCTATTGGTATAACTTGATTCATATTTAATCTTAATATAATGTTATGTATGTCTAGATGTTATTTAAATCTATTCATCACTTAAAATTCTTAATCCAAAATGTGTTTAAGCATCCATCCCTTCTATTTCACTTATTAATTATAAGTAAAGTGCAATATTCGTAACAAATAGGTAATCCTTAATACACCCGCATAGATTAAGTAATCATTTTCTACAAGATTTTTTTATTATCAAGAATTAATTAAAAAGAAAACTCAAAAACGCCGACAATATTTCGTCCTAACTAACCAAAATAATGTTAAAACAACACAATTAATCCTTTGAAAGCCGCTTTTATTTTTTTAATTAAACGTTAAAGTGAAGATAATGCCAGTCATTATAATTAAACCGCGTAATTAGAGAACATGTTAGCTATAAAATTACAAGTCCAAAGAAAGATTGAAAGCTGAAAGAAAAATGCGTGGTTCATTAAATATTCCGTTAAGGTATAGCCATCTAGCCCTTGCCGTATAATTTTAACATCATTCAGAGCTCCTTCATTGTTGAATGGATGAATATCAAATGTAACGACTATACAGGCCTTTACTGTGCTCGAGATTTAGATTGTCACTCCCAAATTTAGTCCTGTACGATGTAATAGTGTATCATAGATATTTCTTTCTTTGTACATAAAAAGGATCATTACAACAAAATGTAATAAAAAACGAAGACACGTTTGAGGATATTGATCATATAATACTAGATTACGGGTAAAGTGTTACAGAACATAAAAAACACTACTCGTGTTTTATTATAGTATAGAAGTAAAGGACAATATTGTAGACTACAAAGTGTGAAGTCTTATAGCATACTAGCTTTCGC
>LD688932.1:1446685-1457117 GCA_003118335.3 Papilio memnon | reverse complement strand
ATGTAGAGTAAAATCTCTTTGCAGAACCTTTACTTTGCGCTAGAAATTATTTAGAAAGTAAAATATTGGATTCAGTGCTGGGCATAATGTTTGCGACTTACATCTTTTAAACAATTTATTTAATTGTAACTGGCGATATAAAGTTAAACACTTCGCTACAGATCACGCCAGGAATGCGCGCCAATATCCAATGTCTAATGTCGTTGACAGCTGTCAGTTAGAGATGTGCCGTCTATGCCAATAATCTATAGTGTTATGCCAATTGTACAGCACTGTAGTAATTTTCTTCTTAACACTTCTTAAATAACATTTATGTGCGATAGAAGTTAATAATCGATCTTAGGTGAATGTTCTATGAATCGCAATAATACTGGAAAAGCTACCGTTTGAGATTGACCCAGTTCTTTAATTTCCTACGATAAAAATAATTGTAAAAACCTTCGGATCTACCATAGGATACTATGAAGTCCGACCCGCATTAATAGTTTCAATTAATATTCTCGTTGACTTTGCACGAATATTAATTTAGAGTAACGCGTAAGTTGGCAATCGAAAATTATTCCTTGGTCATTTCTATGACTTCATTTTTCCTTTACAGATTTATTCTTGCTTACGTCACGGTCTATATTCTCAATACCTTAATTATTATCGAAAATAATTTCAATCAAGACTTGATATTAAAGGTTTCCCATAACTTATGTAATAATTTGTATTACCCGATTCATCTGAATAACAATTTGGGTCGAGTAAAAAGCATAAAAGAAATATGCCCCGACCGACCCGCCAAATATATTTCGCCGTTGTTTCTATTTGAGAAGGGACGTTGAAGTGTCATACAGAGTAAATGGGGGTTCAGCAAATCCGGGTCATTGAACACTTCAAACTTTACGGCTAATGCCGGGGAAATCTCTGGAAATAGCTGTGTTATATCTTACCGAGAGAACTCCTGTCATAAACACTTCTATGTTAAATAAATATCGATTCAAAGTTTCAAAATATTTACAAATAATCTGAACAAACGCTTAGATTAAAATAGCCAATTATTTATTTATATTATTATCCATTCCTTTTGTGTTAAGAAGAAACAATTGATTAATATTTGCTATTTGCACTAAATGTAAATAACTTTGTGTTATTTGAGATCGTAATCTTTACCGTCTATTGGAACATACTCGTATTTACAATCACGTGTTGCGAAGATTGGCAGGCAATTTGGCTCCCGTAGAATACAGTCTATAGACTATTTATTTCTGTAGATAAGACTTATCAATCTTCAGAATAGTGGAATAGCCCATTTATTCTTTTAGAAATTGATGATAGCAATTTATTTGGTATAGATTTTTATGAAGATTTGAACTTGTAGCGTTTTGATGAATTTAATGAATTTATATCGATCACCGACCATTATTTTTAGTCGAAAATATAATAACTCGTTTATTTTGCTTTAAAATTAATAACAGGAATTAAATTTAGACCATTTATAATTTTACGAAACAAATAATGTTGGACGATTTCGTGCGACGAAATTAACATTTTGATCATTCACCGTTAAACGGTAGAATTAACTACAGCGTAATTTGTATAATTCGATGAAGAGATTTCACGTTTCGAAAAACATCATTTATAGACATTCATTAAATTCGTGAATCTGAGCTGTGATTGAAAATGACAAGAATCTTGTTTTAAAATTAACTCGACCTCTGCTTACAATTTCGCGCACAATAATTTTCAACAGCAACTGCCGGCTTACAGTTTCATAAATGCAAACATATTCACTCTTTCTGTAATAACTGGCATTGATATTTTTGGATTCTACTATGTGAAAAAATAATACAAAATAGTATCTAAGTACCCAGTGTAACGTAGAACAGTAATGATATTTTTATTTTGCAAGTTTTTTGTTCTTTATAGCCACCATTTGTTTTTGAGCTAGCATTATCCTCTTCTTACAAGTCTGAAATATGTATTATCTTTATTATTACAATTTAATCGTAATCAATTAAACGTTAATTGATTTTTCATAATTCAATCGAAATGAGAATTCAATTTTGAACAGACATTTACAATGAAATTTGTTACAGATTTGGACAGCGAACGAAGACTTCGGCTCGGAATATCAAATACAATCGCACAGCGTTCCTGCACCATATGTAGCGATTGTGTGTTAAATACAAATGATAGTTAGAAAATAAACGTCATGAGCATAGTCGAATGTGTGCAGAAAATTATATTGGCGTTCCTATTGTTCGCCATATCGAAATCGCCGTCGGCAACGCAGAATTCTATCATTTCAGGTATGACTTTTGCTATTTGTTATTATAGAGTAATATTTTCATTCTAGAAGGTGTCCTTCGAATAAGATGTTTTTACAATGTTTTATATTTACATTTACATTAAAATTAACGTTTAATGATAATTAAACAATCAAAGTTAATGTTAAAATTTAGGAATTATTAACGTACTTGGAGTCCTTCGGGCGCTGCTAAGGGACTTTTAATAAAGATTTCTCATACATGTTTATTAAAGGGAATCTAGGTGTCAGATTGCGATATCAAATTCTGTTTACATAATGAAATATATTTAGTCACTGACCTTTATAAAAGTTATGAAAACGTTTCAGTTCTATAATTAGTTACTTTGTTTCACTAATGGTTCATTTAATTAAAGCGCACGACGGACATTACGGACTTTTGTTATGTGAATAAAAACATTGAGTTTCTTCCATTTTTATTTATTTAGTTTTTCAAATATTGCAATTCTTTTATTGCAGGGTTTATTTTGTTTTATTTTTAGATTATTTTATATTTGTAAACACAGTAAAATTGTGATTATTCCAATTTATTCTAAAGTGAAATAAGAATGACGTGATGTTTCTGACACAATTATATCTGTCAAAGATCGTGTAATCTCAAAGAAAAATAATTCATTTCTGGTTCCTTTAAATTCTGACATTTATGTAAGAATTTGTGATAAAAAAATCATTCTTTTGAATTGAACATTTCTACTTACTTGGGGATTTTGTTTGGACCGAGGTTATTCCAAAAATACGAGTACATTGTTTTTCTTTAATTCAAAGTATTAAGAATATTAATAGAAAATATATAATACTTTTATTTGAATATAATAACAGATTGAAAAAAGTTGCCGTCACTTAAAGATTATTCATAAACTTCTTCAAGTTAAAGACACGTTCGTAAAAAAGGGATAAAAGCATACGAAACGCCATACGAATGGCACTATAACATGGGAAAGAACTAACATGCTCTGAATTCTAAATGAACTGAATAAAGCATCATGTTTGACTTTGCGAGGCTAGCAGTCACGAAACTTTTATTGTACGCCCCAGTAAATACTTTATGACTTAAACTGATAAAATACGTAGTCAATTGTATATTTAATGATTTGACGGCTTCAAAATTCATACGTGAGTTTAAAATATATTTGAACTAAAATAACTTTAAACAGTTATTCATATTCGCCCTGTCTTCACACGGGTATCACAGCTACTTTGAATTCACATTTAATAGAAATTGTAAATATCTTATATCTTCACTGTAGCATTAAAATTTTATCAAATGAAATAATTGTAAAGTAATATTATCAAAACAAACTTCATTTCAGTAATCAAATGAAGAATTGCTCCAACTTAATAAAATTAATTTAATGTTTAATATCATTCTTAAGTCTTATAAATGACTATCCGTTCCCTTGCGGCTTCATCCGCGTGTAATTATAAAAACTTTATTTCATTGTTTATCTACATTTGTCAAATTATCAATTGCAATTGTCCAAATGACATAACATGATGACAAACCATGGCAATCTTGCTTCTTGATGTTGGCAGCAACTTATGGTCTCTTTTCTTTCCCACATTAGGGTTTTTATCCAAAATATTTACCCCCAAGTTTAATGTCGTGAAAATATGTAGCCTAATGCGTGACATAAGTGTAGGGCTTTTATTAAAAAAAAGAATTATTAAAAAATATGCTGTAATTGCTGACATCTTAGGCAACAAAGAAGTGTGTGTTTACGATTTATTATATTAATATAGATACTGGAAAGATAGAATACGTTCTATTCAATGATAACACCAGGCTTATTTCGAATATGTTGCGGTTTATAAGGATTTTGATGGCGGTCGTCTATAGCTAGACAAATGAACTCCACGAATAACTATGGAGGGTCAAATCGGAAACCTTGTACGCACCCTCGGGGATAATTCGAAGGATCTCTCAAGTGCCGAGATTGGTATTTTATATATTCACCACCTTATCTTTGTTATTCGCCTTGCCTTTATGAAACGATACTATAGAATCTTAGAATATTTATGCAACGTATTGTACGAGAGCCCCTTTTGGTTTGCCTTGTTATCTATAAAGGGTTAGCTTAAATTTATGGAAACGATTTTTGCAACAATATTTGCAAATACTTATGTATGTAGATCTACCTATTTAAATAACCGAATAACAATGTATATTTTTCTACCTTGTCTTAAACTAATAGACTTAGATTGATGTCAGAGATATTGATGTTTGATGAGTCTGGAAACATAATTTATAAAAAAAAATTGCTTGCACTATATAACTAGCTGTTCCTGTGCGGCTTCATCCGCATGAAATTATCCAATTTTATTGTTTACATTTGTCAATTATTAATTGCAAATGTCAAAATGACATGACATGATGACAAAGCATTGCAATCTTGCTTCCTTGATGTTGGCAGCAACTTATGGTCTCTTTCCCATATTAGGGATTTTAGCCCTAAGTTTAATGGCGTCAAAATATATACCCTAAAGCGTGACGTAAGTGTAGGGCTTTTTATTAAAAAAATATAATAATTCAAAAATATGCTGTGATTGCTGACATCTTAGGAATCATCATATTAGTATAGATGGTTTTGCAGTCCTCTTACTTTTCTATAATTATTACCTTTAATAGTACTTTAATAATTATTTTGATGGTACAAAATACCCGCAACAAGGCGGGGCTTTTACTAATGAATCATAATTTCCCATTTCCGCTAAGTAGGGAAAAAACGTCACGACATTTTTGATAAATGCTTTAAACTTACTATAGAAATAGGTATTGAAACATCTTTTATACTGGTGTATATTGGCTAAATTTTTTGTTATTTTCACTTGTCAAAAAGGTGAAAATAGTTAATAGTTTTGACATCGATTTCGTTCACGCGGAATTTTATAAAAACTTAATGAGTAGCCAATGTGTTCTTCTGGACTATATATTACAACTATGGTAAATTTAATCTAGATTGGCCCAACTGTTCTGGAGATACATAGTAACAAACATCCATCCATCTAAACTTTCTCATTTATAACACTAGTAAGATTTAAATAGTGTTACATTTAATTTGACTAGTATTAAAAACAAATGCTGAAATTGTCTATAATTTCTTTTTATACTATTTTATAATACTCTACATACGTATATTCGTAAATTAATTCCTCCAAGGGAAAATCAGCCGCTGACAAGAGCGACGGCCTCCTTACCCCGTAATAAATCTTTGTGAACTAGATAAGGAGAATCTAAGGCCTTCGCGGTGTACATACTAAAGAGACCGTATTCTTTAAACTGTTACGTAATGTTTATTTATAACGAACGAAGTAAATGTTGGAAATATACTGTCTGTATATTTAGAATTCAATGTGTAAAATTATATAAAAACATTTGTAATAATAATCATAAACTGTGCTCGTCACTACGGAGGATTGTCACAGTATGTAGTGTCCTTCCCTACATCTTTATCAGTGTTCATATTTGATTTCACACCCTTCCTAAACATATCTTTAACACAAGCCTGGATAGATTACTTACTTCGGTCTTCCTCTACCTTTGTAGTCAACATTCAATCTCAATATTTATTTGTTCATGTGATACTCATAACACGTAACATTTCAGTATTTGTGTAATTCAAAAATATTTATTCGAGGCCTTCAAAAGAGTCATGGGTAATTACTTCTACCAATTGGTAGGTCGGTCATAATAGGTAGGTTAATTGGTAGTTCCTAAGAGATCTTTATTTTGTTATTAAATATAGATTATAAGTGTCATTCGGCGACCTCTAGTTTTTGTAACACAGGAAAAATACAAGATTTTTTTTTTATTTATTCGAACAAGTTCACAATTGTGCTATAACAAAAAAGGTTGCGTAAGCCTCCCAAGGTTTCCTTTGTCATAAGAAGGCAACTGATAAACGCTCTACTTAATGGAAGGTGGCATAAAGACATTTTTCAACCTTAACGAAAAATAATGTTATACTGAGCTTAACAGTGTCGGTGAAAAGGTGCTTTATATTCAGTTTGTTTTGACGTTGAGTATATCTTATGATATTGCCTGTTGTGTTTCTGACAGTAATCTTCAAGAGGCTTACACTCTTAAATTCTTATTTCAGATGTTTGTACTGGGTTTACCCTTCGTATGACTTCACACAGAGGAAATGTCTGTTGATTTTGATTTTATTTTTATAAATGTTATTTCATTGTTTCTGATTGAGAAACAATCTATTCTTATTAACATGACAGGTTGTGCTTTGTTGTTACCGATCAATTATAAACTTAGTCAAATTGGAAAAGGTCTAATCGTATTTACTAATTCATATTACTTAATTTTATAAATGCGAAAGTGTAGATGGCTGGATGAATGTTTTTACTACATATCACTAAAACAGCTTGACCCATCTTGATAAAATTTAGCAGAGAATTATAACATAGCCTGCAAGAACATATAGGCTACATAGTAAGCTTTTATTTTTTAATTTAGGTCGACGAAGTTGCAGGCTAAAGCTAGTATAACTTAGCAAAAAAATGAAAAGAAGATTTTTTATTTGTGAATTTTAATGGTTCGCTTTTTAGACTGACGTTTATGAGATTTTAGCACTCACAGCCGTATTGCTTTTATAACCGAAATCCTTGCTTTGAATTGCATCTAAAATTTGGAAAAGAGCCAAAAGTGGGACAGAACTGGGGAATGGAAAAGCTGCTTTACGAAGTCTATTTGGCCGAAACATTGCAGATGAGCGACGATGCAAATCGACAATTCAAAGTAACGTTGTCACTTGTATGCCTAAAAGTGGGATTTCAATCTCACTATGACATATTCACAAAGAAGCTTTCTGTATGGGTATTTGGACATTGGAAATTTAAACGGGTTAAGTATGTATCAATACTTGAGTAGGGATTTTATTGGATCGGAAAACTTTAGATTTTTAATATATGACTACATGGTTTGTTTATCATTTCATTTTAGAAAGGTTTTATTAGGAAGGCAGTATAATTTATGCCCGTATTTATTTCTTTGGCATAATTTTAATTATTTATTGACTTTAGCACTGCAACGCATGGCACGGGTAGTATTAAATAAAAATTATTATTCTCATTTCTTTGCGACCGAAAGTACTTGAAATATACTCGCAAACAGAGTTTCCGGGTCAGTAATAAAAACCTCAAAACCACTATATTTGTTGAAATATCTACTCGAGTTCTGAAAAATACAAAAACATTACCTTATAATAAATTACACGTTTTTTATTATTATTGTTTGAATTATAAAAGTGAATATAAATAAACTGTGTGCTTTCTTCTGCATAGTTTTAATGTCATAACTTTAAGGTAGGCGTTAAGAGAATTGATCAACATCTTTGTAATAGCAAGATATTTTTTGAAATTGCTCCAGTGTTTTTTTATTTTATTCGTTACATACAAAATTACAAATATTTCCTCTTTGTAACATTAGTGTTGATAAAAAATTGGAATAACATTGTTATAGTAAATTCCTTGCCCTTTCATTTTAAAAGGAATTTAATAAAGTTAATGGTAAAACGAATTTTCGCTACACTGGTCAATCTAGATACAATTTATAAAAGCTCTATGTCTAATAATAGTGAATACAAAGGTTTCCTTCGCTAATTTTATTTTTTAACTAGCTGTTCCCGTGATCCGCATGATATTACATAAATTTTGAAATTTCATTGTTTACATTTGTCAAATTATCAATTGCAAATGTCAAAATGACATGACATGATGACAAAGGATTGCAATCTTACTCCCTTATGTTGGCAGCTTGTAGCTTATGGTCCCTTTCCCACATTAGGTTTTTTATTCAATTCATTTACCCCCTAAATTTAATAGCGTGAAAATGTATAGCCTAAAGAGTGACGTAAGTGAAGGGCTTGTTATTAAAAAAATAATTATTCAAAAATATGCTGTGATTGCTGACATCTTACGTCACAAAGTAGTGTGTGTTTACGCTTTATTATATTAGTATAGATATTATTAATAGTGTCTAAATATGTTATAGTAAAATAAATGAAGATATAATACATTTTTGATGTCAATTATATAAAGTTTTCCTTAAGACGTGATGATACGTGTTAAGGAACAACTTAGTAACACGTTCTACGGTTTCGTCAGATAATGGGGAAACATTTCCGAAGAAACATTATTGCAATGGCTACGTGATTGTAAGGGTCCGTATCACACCCGAATATCTAATAGCACGTGAGTGTTAATGATCATTGTAATTGTTGTTTAATTTATCTATACCTTTTGTGCTTAATATTTATTTATTTACGTAACTTAATTTAGGGTTTGATTTTAAAATACTACAGAAAACATTGAGATAAAAGAGACTTGTTAAAGACAAGATTTTGTCCGAGACTGTCCGCGTGGTATTTAAAAAGGTAGCCTATACTCGTATGTACTTCCGGACTATGTTCTACATCTATACCATTTTCATCAAAAGTCGTTTTGGAGATGTTATAACAGACCATCGAGCCATCTAAACTTTCGTATTTTTAATAATAGTATGAAGTGTGATTACTAGTGTAGGTGAGAATTAACAAACACGAAGGATATCATACACTCTGTAGCATTATTTCTAGTAAGAACCCAAACTAATATAAATTAAAAATAGATGTTTATAATACTTGTATATAAAAATCTTCATTTTGTTATAGTTTGTCGAAATAAGGTTCATTAGTTTGATATACCACTCAAATAAAATTTGTATGAAGGTAAATGCCGTACTTAATATACGGGTAAAATTAATGAAATTACTTGGTACCAATATACTTGATTCTCAAATTTTTGCTTCAAATCATATCAAAAGAACTAAAAGTAACTTTGATTTAAAATACAATTATATCCACCCTTAGAGAAGTGGAAGATATTCATAATAGATTCAACAGGGGAAAGTTTTGTACACATCTCCAGTTTAGTGATTGGCAAATAAATAACTTTGTATTAAGTGTTATGGAAATTCATGCAGACGAAGTCGCACGGGAACAGCTAGTGTTATATAATCCTTTTAATCGCCGCTATAAAAACAAATATAGAGAAGGGGATTTAAAGGAAAGCCTTCCTTTAATTCGCTGTAAAATTATCTTAATACGATTCACGGAGGAACGAAATTCTCGGAATATGCAATTAATAGAAAGAATCTACATTTTATTTCAGAATTACTACAACTTATTATTAGACTAGAATTATATGAAGAGAACATATAAATTCGTGCTTGTAGTAATTTTGAGTTAATATAATAAATTCTCTCCGTTTAGCATTATAATATCGCCCAAAGCTAGTCCCTAAATTTTAACTTAAGAAGTATATTGACTATAAAATTCATATTTTGAGTTACCAGTTACAACATAATTAGTTAAATAGTAAAAAAAATAATCTACAATTACAAATCAATATATGTTGTCTGTTTTCTAGACAGATAACATCCTGTCGATAATTACAATTTTACGGTGACATCATAGTGCAGTACATGATTTTTTTTCTGTGACTGAATTGTCACCGTTTGCCTTGAAGAAGCATTTACTCGATGTAAGTCTACATCAGTAAGCGAGGCCGTGCGCTTGATGCACTGTCGGACTTACTCGATTTTGAAATCGTAGCGCCAATAGAGCCTACGCACTATTCCAACGTATTGGGACATACTCCGGATGTGCTTGATGTTACAGTACATGAATTTAATAGCGATATTTTATATTGCTAGGTAGCGCACTGACTCCGGTTGCGGGGACAGTGACGCGGGTGTCGTCTGTGGCGGGTGGCGATGCCGATCTGCCGTGCGACTCACGCCCGCCTCTGCACAATGACAGCCTTCTACTTGTCGTCTGGTATAGGGACGACAATCCTGTTTACAGGTAAGTAAGTTGTTGTTGTATAGTTACGATGATTTAAATTCTTCATACTTGTGTTTAAATCATTGCGATCAACGCCATCTGCCCTCTTATCTATACTCTATACTAAATAATAAAGCGTAAACACACACTTCTTTGTTGCCTAAGATATCGGCATTTACAGCAAATTTTTGAATAATTCTTTTCTTTAATGAAAAGTCACTTACGTCACGCTTTAGGCTATATATTTTTACGCCATTAAACTTAGGAGGTAAATATTTTGGATAAAAAC
>LD688932.1:1418329-1446433 GCA_003118335.3 Papilio memnon | reverse complement strand
TTAGAAACACTATCCTTAGTTGACCACCATCTTAATTGATAACTGCACAACACACTAATCGAATTGCAAGCACTGTAAATGCGATTTTAAATACTAGCTAGCACTGTAAATGGATTAACCAATTGATTTTATAATAACCAAGCGCATCGTTCCACCATTCAATTAAATTCATTCATTTTTAAAGTGGTAGAGCCCGCTTTAACATCTTGGCACGAATGCGACGGATCGCCCGGTGTAATAACACGACCACATAGAAGACAGGCGTGAAGTGGGAGCAATTCCGCGTTTCATCTGATGAGTGTGGTGCCGGAGGCCCAACTTTAGTCCCTTTCCCGTTCCACCGTTTTTTTATAAGGAAAGAATTGGAAGGGAAAGTGGATTTGACGGTGGAGGAGACGCATAGGAAGGGGAGCATCCTCTTTATGTGGGTCTCCTTCTCCGTCGATTTAGGGTAGGCAACGCATCTGCAATTGTGGATGTCTATAGGTAGTGGTCGCTTCGCCATTTCGGCGGATTCAGGTGGCCGCGTGCTCGTTTGCCACCTTATTGTATATAAAAAAAATTCAATGACAACTGTCATCAGTCATTCGATCGTCGCCTTGACATATATTATGCCCGATGCACATTCAGCCAGTACTCAAAATTATTAATAGCCAGTAACTTTAATAGTTCAAATAGTATCAATCACTTCGCGCCGTTAAGCACATAATTATGGCAAGTGAAGAGAGCCCTATACTGTCCCCAAATACAGTTTTGTGTTACACTTCACTTAATTAGATTACTTTGACACAATAATTTCAGTTGATATCTAGATTTACGAATTATGACAACCCCGAATTAGTATTCTAAAGCACCTCTTCTTGCTAGTATATTACGTATATCTAAGTATTATTTTAAGTCTTGCACACGTAGTTAAATATAAAATTAGGCAATATAGTACATCTCAAAATATATGTTAAGTAATATCCGTGATATTATATTGACATTACTATGCAAGTCGTAAAGTCAAATAGAACTTTTAAAATATGTACGAGCGAGCGCCGACTTGCATATGAAACGTGAGGCAAGTTGTAAGCTTACACAACGGTTACCGGAGCATTATATAAAACGTTTTCAAAATACTTTGCCAACTCACTGTGGCTTGTCTTTTTGCATAATTTAATTTCAATGAACGTGTCATGAATGTTGTGTTTTGTTTTTCTATATTTCACTTGTTACACGAAACGTGCAGTTACCTTAAGCCCGCTACATACTGATCAGTCGGATCTTTCTTATAAAACTACAGGTTTGTAGAGGGCTTAATTTTTTTTTATCCATATTATACCTGAGATCGAACCTAATATCTTCTATAATTTTTTCCATGTATCCATTGCTTTCCGTCGTTTCTTCATATAAATAAATAAATAAAAATATATTTTCGCCTTGTAAAGCATTAAAACAATGTTGGATAGTGGAGAACAATGCAGGCAATATAATTCAACTATATTGCGCCGGCTCTTTGTATCGGATAGATTTCGCGATTCTTTTTAATGATTTCCTTGAAAATTTACTGCAATATCTAGTGGGTTGAAAAATAAAATACTTTTCAACTCGATACCCCAAATATTTACAATTTTTTTTTGTTGTTTGTCATAATAACACTTTATAAATAAAAAAAAATACTAACGCCGTATATATACGTTGGTGGATGTTTGTCGTTTTAGGATTTATTATACCAATTTAGTTTTTTTAAAGGTGCTTTTTAACTCACCGGCACATTTAATGCGACGAGATGTTAGATTGTACGAGTTGAATAAAACACGACCTAGTTTTATCGTGTCGGACGAGTTTTAACATAAAATATTTTAGTTTAGCTCCGCTCTAGGCAGCACAACCGATATTGCGAAAAATTCAATACGCTTTACTTGATGCGTTATTACGTAAAGTAGGAAAATAAGTCCTACAAATATTGAATTGAAAAAAACATATAAGAAAATCATTTGTCAATATGTGAACCCATGTTCATATACCGGTTGGGAACTAGACAAGCTTGAATTCGAATATAAGTATTTTTCCAATGTAAATGTAAAATAACATTTGGATAAAAATTAATCCGTTTAACATGTGATAATCATTATCTACTAGTTTTTGCCCGCGACTTCGTCCACGCGGAATTTAAAAAAAAATTGTAAGTAGCCTATGTGTTTTTGCAGACTATGTTCTTCATCTAAGCCAAATTTCATCGACATTCGTTAAGTTGTTTTGGAGATACGTAGTAACAAACATCCATAACTTTCGCATTTATAATATTAGTAGCTTTCTCCCGCTACTCCGTCCGCGTAGAATTAAAAATAAACAAAAGTGATTAGCCTATGTGTTCTTCCAGATTATCCTCTACATCTATACCAAAGTTCATCGAATTCTATTCAGCCGGTTAGGCTACAAACCTTAAAAAAGCAACCATTCATCCATCCATCTAAACTTTCGCATTTATTTATTTGAGAACGGAATATTGTTATACATTTCATAAAAAAGAGGTAAAATAACTTTTAGATTGCTATCAAGTATATTTTGATATTATATTTGAACAGTTACGACACACGAGTGCAAGGCCCCACTGCTCACTGGACGGATGACGCGTTCGCGGACCGATCCAGATGGCTCGGCATGCCGCACTCCGCGCTGCGCCTGCGCAACGTTCAGGCTCGCGACCGCGCCATCTACAGGTGTCGTGTCGACTTCCAAGTCTCCCCTACAAGAAACTATAGAATCGCTCTTGATGTTATTGGTGAGTACACATTTACTATGATTATGTAAAAATGTGTGACCAAATTTCATTCAACAAGATCGCAGAATTTAAATTTGTGACTTCTGCAGTCGGTATTAAAAATATATTCCTAGGAGTCCGACTTATGTTCAACCAAGCGATTGAAAAAGGCATTAAGTAAGCGTAACATTATGGTAAATTCTCATATCATTCTCACAATCTGCACTTACCCGCTTGCAAAACAATAAAGTGTTGGTAGGTGTTCATTTTGGTAAGCTATATCAGGATTGCAGCATAACGAGGCCCGCGATCGGCGCTATCCCCTCCTGAATACTCATATCATCAAACCTTTTGTTTTGTGCCAACGAAAACATTTTCATTTCCCTCGTATTCTATGGTTGAAAGCCGTTCTCGGTTTGTTTATCCCCAATTTGAGGGTATTGAAGCGCGTGACGGGCCGTGTTCTATTTGCCGTATCGGTTTAATGGTGAATAGATATTGAATACAAAAGATATTCCAGTTAAATATTGGCTCTTACAATTTTTCTTATTGCATTTTTTAAGATAATAATCCGTTTACATGCCTTTGATAGTTTAAAAACGTTGTAAATTTTCTACCTTAAATATTATTTTCACTAATTGGTGAATTGAAAACAGTTGTTTTTTAAATTGCAATGACTTCATTGACTTCACCTTGAAGATCCTTGGGTAGATATTTTTCAAATAAAATGATTCTAGGAAGTACTGACTATGACTAGCATGGTATTCAAATTTCTCAAAGATGTTGATATATGTTTTTTATCAGAACTCCCGAACAAACCGGTGATCTTCGATGAGTACGGTAACGAAGTGTCCGGAGTTGCAGGACCCTACTATGAGGGCACAGATTTCAAATTAATATGCTCAGTAAGTGGAGGTAAGTGTAATAGTTATAAATTAAAACATATATACATGAATAATCTCTATTTTAGTATTATTTTTTGAACCGTTAAGATTTCTTTGAAATGTCCAATATTGTTCGATTTTTAGTAATATTGTTATTGAATTTACTTGTTTGTTTTGCCCTTAATTCTCATAAAAGTTTCATGAAGACGACGTTTCCCGTATCAAAATATCCATCTTTCCTTTCTCACTTCCGTATTTATGTTTTTGTAACGAAATCTAAAAGTTAATCAAATGTCAAGATATTTATGAAAAAATCAATTGGTTACTCAATTTACGATGTAATATAATTCTTCTTCGGGGCAAGATCTGTGTCGTAAAAAGTGGAAAATTAGATGAAGGAAAATATACTTCCTTCGGTATTAAAAATAATAATTCCATAAATTTATTTGTATCTGATGTAATACATTCTGGATAATATTTGTAAATATATAAAAACTTGAATAAAACCTTCGCGATTGTATATTCACGAAACTTTTTAGAAACAATATGCATTTAAAACTTTTCAACAAAGGTCTCAATTTTTTTGCATGCATCAACGGACGTTTATGAAAATTTGCATAATTACCATACCACATACGTTCGTTTTTTTCGTTACTTATTATGTTATTTCTACATTAATTTACTTATTAAAATAGGGACCTACGAAAAATAAAAAAAACATAAATAATTCTTCAACAAATGCTATATGAAAACATTTCCTTGTAAAAAAAACAAGTGAAACGTAATTCTGTTTCGTGTTTCGACGTTTTTCCTGTTGCTTGTTGAACTTTTTTGGAGAAAGTCATACTTTTGTACCGTACTCAATAATAAGTAGTACTTGAGGCACTTAACACCGACATTCCGTGTACGGCTTCGTGTAACATTATCAAGGATTATAAGTGTTACAGCATTGTAATTATTGTGTTTATGTCCACTGTTCTAAGTTTGTATTTGTTTCTTTCATAGAAATAAATAAAGTTTTAAATGCTAAACTAAAGCATTTTTTATTATGAAAATTAGTCTACAGCTTGGTTTATTTTTTTCATTACGTTTAGTTAATTTAGAATACCTTAGGTTAAAAGAGAATTGTAAAACTAAAATTAGATTGTCTTATGTTTTTATGAATAAATAACTAATCTTTTATTTTCATTGTAACATTTTAATAGTTTTCAAGATAGAAACAATTTTTGCATACAGTATATTTTGCAAAGCTCAAGACAAATATGTAACACGATGTTACATTTAATGCCATGTTACACTTTTGTATATAAACTTTTTAATGTAATCCATTTGAACTGAAACAGGTAATCCAATTCCGCGAGTGCAGTGGCTTCAGGGCGATACCGTCCTCGCGACGCTAGGTGTCGGCGAAATTCAGCTCGGCCCCACGAGGTCATTGAACCTGTTAATAAGGAATGCATCGCGATCGCATTTCACAACCGTTTATACTTGTACTGCAGACAACACTTTGTTGGCACCACCTCAACGGTCTACTGTTAGGGTGGATCTTTACTGTAAGTGAATTACAAATTACTTTATTAGTGTGTGATGTGTGAATGCGTGTTTAAGAGTGAATGATTGATTTGACTAAGACTGGAATGAATGACAGAAATAGACAAGGAAGCGAGGAGATGAACCGTATCTAAGATAAAGACGAAAAAAATAATAAAAACATTATGTTTTATAAAATAGGGTTAAGGGTGAGAAATAAAGTGATTAAAGGGAAATACTGTTTATTTTACCGCCCCCACCCTACATTGCTATGGCAAGTTTTCTGTCACTTTATGTAAACAATCAATCTTTAACTTCAATCAGATAGAACTCAAACCATACAAGATCTAATATTTTCTGTAAACTCTACGAATTTCCGCGAACAAATGCCATTATTAATTGACGATAAAATTATTAAAATATTATTTCTAAGGGCCTGTCCCACCACTGGCTGATAGAGGCTCAGATAGCTTAAAATTGACGTCACTGTCAGATAAGGTAACAAAATGCGATATTTCCATCACATATTTTACACATTGGATTGTTATCAGACATTTTATAATTTGGTGGGACAGGCCTTTAGAATCTTTAACTGCAAAATCAACCTTTTACGTTCTTTAGTCCGAAAAAATGTAGGTACAGATATATTAAAAACAGTTTCCTATTATTAAGTTTGTCCAAAATATTGAACAAAATTATTAATTTTTTGTAATGTATCAATTTAATATGCAATGCTATCTATGAGGTATTAAAAATAAATAATTTTAATAATATACGTAAGTGTTATTGAAAAATAATTCCTATATTGACTTAGTAAATACCTATGATAATAATTTCCGATAAAAGTATAATTTATAGGAATTGTAGGAGCTTACAATGTTTTATATTACCCTCAATCGAATTATTACCGTCAAAGTAATGAATTTAAAATTGCCTTACGTGTCATATGGCGTCATGTGGCCTCATTCCAAATGTGTCACGGACGTACTATAACATTACTTTGGTCACTGCCCGAGTTTAATTACATAGAAAAAGATTACGAAAAATATACCGTAACGTGAAATTAAGTAATTTAATATAGTTACAGGGAAATTGAAAATAATACATTCGTAAAACGATTACTGATTTTGAAACGTAATTGTTGTTTGTTTGTTCCCTACAATAACTTTTTAAATTAATTAGTTAGAATAGTATTTAACAATCGTGATTTACCCAAAATATTATTAATTTCACAATGGTGGCCTTTTACTCTTTCACCTCCATGATTTCTAGGTTATAGAATTTTCCAGAACATAGTAATAAGTTTTTGTACTCTTTTTCTTATTTTAATTATACTTCATAGGATAATTTTGATGATAATGACGTTTTCTAACAGTGCGACCTCTAACGGTGGAAATATTATCAAGAGAACAACCGCTATCAGTGGGAAGGAAAGCAGATTTGTGGTGCAAGTCGACGGGAGCTCGCCCGCCAGCGACAATAACGTGGTGGTTGAGCGGAAAGAAACTTAATACAGAAACAAAACAACAGGTGCAATTTATATTTATTTTAAACTAGCTTTCGCCCGCGACTCCGTCCGCGTGGAGTAAAAAAAAACAAAACTGAGTAGTGTATGTGCTCTTCTGGACTATCCTCTACATCTATACCTAATTAGATCGAATTCGGTTCAGTAGTTTAGACTACAAACTCTAATAAGCATCCATCCATCTAAACATTCGCATTTATAATGATTTTGTAACCATTTTTAGTTCATTTTATAACAAAAGGTGGGTCTTATAATAATTTTTAAAATGTTCTATTACATGTCAATATAAGTACACGAGGTGGCACTAAACTTGACAACTAATATAGTACCTTTCAGAGAAAGTACCGGTGAAAAACTTTTATTCACTGCCTCGTCTATATTTTTAATGTCTTTGGACATTGATGTTTATATGTAGACGATACGACTTGCTGTATCAGTTACAATTTTTAAAAAGTCAGTGGAAATGTTTTGCATCTATCTTCCTACATTGAGTTATCATCTGGCACCGGCCTGAGTAATTTCGCGCGTAATCTTTGCGCCCTCCTCTTCCCCCGTTACCCCCCTATCCCCTATAGATTGCCGTCATCAACGCTTCCCTGCGTGCATCCATTAATTTCCTGCTAGATTGAATGGCAAAGCTCTATCTTGTGGAATGTCCCTCATCCAATACGACTGTAGATTTGTATATTAAAGTTTTTAATTATTAGACTTTAATGAGAAAAAAATAATCCGACTTGTACAAGGAATACAATGCGTTTTTCAAATAAATTAAGAAGTATAAACTAAGCGAGGATTTTTTTCCTATTGGCCTACATATAGATGTTTTAAGTTCTTATATTAATATTATAGAGAGGAAAGATTTGTATTTTTGTATATATTGAAATAACTCAAAAACTATTGGGCTGATTTTAAAAATTCTTTCACCGTTAGAAAGGTAATTTATTTATGAGTAATAGGCTATTTATTTTTTTAATTTAACGCGGATGAAGTCGCGAGCAACAGCTATCACTTAATAAAAACTGTATCCAACAGATATCGTACAAAAAGATGACGATGGAGGAAGGTAATGAGACACAATCGCTACTGCAATGGACGCCTCAGAAAGAGCACAATGGACAGGTACTGGCGTGCAGAGCTGAGCATACGAAGTTTAACCAATCCACTATTGAAAGCAGATTGACATTAAATATATACTGTGAGTACAACTGTCTTTATGAGTATCAATATTTTTTCTTTTTTGATTCCTTAGAACATGTCAATCCCATAATAACCTTGTACAAAATACTTCAACCATATAAATAGAAACAAAATTATAAAAAAAGTAATTGAAAAATATAAAGAGACTATATTTACATACAAAAAAATTTTTTTTTTCACATTTTTTCTGTTAAAGATATTAAGTTGCCTCAGTCTAGACAATTACATGCCGAATTAGTAATTTAAATGAACGTTGAATAATTTAATACAATTAACAGTGGGAATGCTCAAACGTATTTTGTTTCTTGAAAATATAATTTACAGTGAATGTTCTCTTGTTCTACCTTTTGAATTTTGTATTTAAAAGCAAAATTAATTTAATTTCTATTTTACTTCGAATCATTCAATAATTAACCCTTAATTCGACAGTTTTTTGTAGCAAAAAAAGTGTTTTTTGTGATTTTTCAATGAAATATATTATTTTAATTAGTTGTTCGCGTTGGACATTATCGAATTGAAGGTTAATAGTTTGTTAATCTGAATACTTATATTTATCAATTTATACTTTAAGTTGGAGTGAAATTAGTTTTTGTGTTAATATGTTCCAATGAATTGTGTCTAATTTAGATGTTCCAATCGCGAGAATGCGCCTCGGCTCCAAGATGAATCCGAACGACATCGAGGAAGGCGATGACGTGTACTTTGAATGTGAGGTCGACGCGAACCCGCCAGCTTATAAAGTAGTCTGGGAACACAATGTAAGTATGTCATACTAATATTATAAATGCGAAAGTTTAGATGGATGGATGTTTGTTAGAGTTTGTAAACGGCTGAATTTCAATGAAATTTGGTACAGATATAAAGGATAGTCTGGAAGAACATATAGGCTACTCACTTTTGATTTTTTTAATTCCACGCGAACGGAGTCGGGGCGAAAGCTAGTAATATTGTAAATGCTAAAGTTTAAATGGATGGGTGGATGTTTGTGTGAGTTTTTAGCCTAAACGGCTGAACGGATTTCGAAGAAATTTGGTATAGATTTAGAGGATAGTCTGGAAAAATACATAGGCTATTCATTTTGTTTTTTTTAATTCCACGCGAACGGAGTCGCGGGCGAAAGCTAGTAATCTTTACTGTTAAAAAGAATGTCAGTACTGCACTGGAAGATTGGCGCAACACTAGATTATTGACATATACGTCCCGTCCCTATCTGACATCTGTCAATGTCATTCAGATATATTAGAATAGCGCGCCATTCTGGCGGAAGGCAGCCTCAGTGTTTAAGTTAATTACGTTGTTACAATTATGTTGATTGTCCAAAAATACTAATATAATAAAGCGTAAACACTACTTAGGTACGTAGGATGTCAATCACATCATATTTTAGAATAATTCTTTATTTAATAAAAAGCCCTACACTTACGATACGCTTTAGGCTATATATTTTCACGCTATTAAACTTAGGGAGTAAATAATTTGGAAAAAACGTCATGCGGGACAGGGACAAAACTACAAGCATCAAGGAAGCAAGGTTGCCATGGTAACGGTAATTGTTATCCAATGTCAAAGGCTAAGTTGTCATTTGTGTATTTGAATTTTGACATTTGCAATTAAAAATCTCACAAATGAAAACAATAAAGTTTTTATATTTTCATTTGGATGAAGCCGCACGGGAACTACTCGTAGTCCTACATACCTAGAACTCATTTAATGAATCGATAGTTTAAATAACCTAGATCTGTTATAATAAATTTTCTATTAATTTTCTATTTACATCTATGTTAATAGTTGATGAACAATTCATTACTCTGTCTAATTAGTATTGAAATTATTAATTGTGCTGGTACAATTGAAATATTATGCACGTTTAAAATTAAAACGTATGATTGTTGTATTGTACGAAGTTTTTATTTTAAGTTTTAAGCTTTCATAAATAACTTGGTTTATTTACCTTATCTTACTTCAAATGACATTATTAAAAAGTTTGTATATGTATATCTATACTAATATAATAAAGAGGAAACATTTGTATTTTTGTATGTATTGAAATAACTCAAAAACTACTGGTACGATTTCAAAAAATCTTGCACCATTGAAAAGCTACGTAACCACAAAGTAACATAGACTATGTTTTTTCTTTTTTTCAATCCCACGCGGACGATGTCGTGGGCAACAGCTAGTATAGAACATAAGGATAGATTAAAATGTAGGATAATGCAAATATTACATTTTTTTAATTCAATCGAAGTCCTGCTATTGATGTGTTTCTATCCACAGGGTGTTTTATTACAAAATAATCCCCCGAATGGAGTGATATTGACTGGTAATACGAACTTAGCGTTACGTAACGTGTCTCGACATCAGGCGGGGAAGTACACGTGCACCGCATCCAATGTAGAAGGCGACGGAAAGTCACCGCCTTTGCATCTACAAGTTGTTTGTAAGTAGATTGAATATTACCTTACGATCGTACTTTGGTATTCTAATCTAGAATATTAAAGTACTAAGTAGTCTTTTGTTTAATGCGATCGATTTATGTTACTTTTTTTAATTAATTGATATTTTATGGCTTTATTAATTCGATTTGTCAGTTTATGTAAGTGAATTCGGTTAGGTCAAAATGGTTGGAAATGTTTACTCATTTTAACATTAGGGTAGGATAGTTTAGGTAGAGACGTATTGTATGACCTGAAAATAACGATAGTTAATAATTTAGCTTTTAAAGGCTGTTTAAAACTACGTTTTCAGTAACGTAGGCGATATTTCATTTTACACAGACGAAGTCGCGAGCAACAGCTAGTGTTTAATAAGTCAATGAAATTGATTATAGACTACTTGTTCTTTACCTAAGTAAAAATGTAAATTCAATAAGTTAAATAGCATACAGTCAAAATCGTTAAAGACATTGTGTTATAATCAGAGGGATACTGACTTAAGTAAATTATCCTATTTCGATTCTATTAAACGATGAAGTAAATGGCTGAAAGGGAATACAAAAGAAATGAAGGGAACACGCCCTATTTATTAATGTCGGATTTTTAAATTGCATCAATTCGCCAAAGGAAATTGCTTTATGTTTTGTTTTAAAGGCAGTTATAATCTCATTCTTATGCTTTTTTCCTACTATTTAAGACAAGGGTTTAGTGTAATAAATCCTTTGTACCCGACGAAGGTAAATTACCCAGTTTTGGTCCTTTTAGAGAATCCTTAAGTGAGAAAAGTTAACCCATATGGTAAAATTAAAGATTAATACAACTTCACGTCAGATAATTAAAAACCAGAAAAACATTGATATATTTTTGATTTTATTATGAATTATTAAGTTCCCATATTTTTTTTCTAACATTAGAAGCTTGGTTGGATTTATCTATTTGTTTAAACATACACACATAACTTGCGTTCAAAGAAGCCTTTTGACTATTGGACTATTACATTAATTGTAGATTACACTTGGAAGAACGTTTTCAATAAAATTTTTCAATAAATTTTTGTAAAATGTAATAAAATAAAATAGAACAGTAAATAAGGTAATAGTAATATTATAAACACCTAGAGTGATCTTACATTAAAAATTTACAACACAACTTTAAGGGCCTGTCCCACCATTGGCTGATAGAGGCTCATACAGCTTAAAAATGATGTCACTGTCAGATAACGGAACAAAATCCTATATTTCCATCACATATTTTACACGTTGGATTGATAATTTACAATTTGGTGGGACAGGCCCTAAAAAAATAAACTTTAAAACAATTTTTTGTGATAGACCGTCCCGTTTGCCGACGGGGCGAGGTTAAATTGATCGGGGCTGCATTACAAGAGCCATCGAGCGTCGAATGCGAAGTCGACGCGTTTCCACCGCCCAATACTTTCGAGTGGACTCTCAATAACTCCGCGACCTCGATAAAGGTCGATCCTGTAAGTACCAGATATTATACAAGTATTTTATACACCGACTGAGTCTACTTGAGTGGAGTAGTAAGCTAAAAATAATTTTATTTTTCTCTCTGACTTAAATACTCTTTTAAGTAAGTAAAGTATTTTTAAAGGTATATCTAACTTCTTACTAATATTATATTTGCGAAGGTTTAGATGGATGGCTGGATGTTACAACATACACCGTAAATGGCTAAACGGATCTTGACGAAATTTGGCATAGATGTAGAATATAGTTTTGAAATACACAGTTACTAATTAAGTTTTATTTTAATTCCGATTTACAATTTTATACTTAAAGACGTTTTTATTTTCCTTGTACACAATATTTCAATGGGTAAATAAAAATTCTATTATACCTACGTGTAAACTTTATGTAAGTGTGGCCTTCACAGTCGAATTTGTACCGAAGCGATGACAAATACTTTGTTGTGTACGAAAACGACCCTTTGAAGGTCTTTAGGGTTGGGAACACAATTAACTCCCCTCGATGGTACGGTTGATAAGTCATAGTTATCAAGTGGAATGAATATTTTTTGTACATCAAACAAAGATATTAAAAAATATATAGAGTAGGCATAGTTGACATTTCACTTGAGACATTTTTCACATAATCTTACTAACGATAACTTATATTAATAAATCCTCAAAAACACATGTCTTTTAATTATTTCTATTTAAATCAAAGTTAAATTTATTTTATAACAAAAGATGGAGTCAAGACATGAGGTGACATTGACTGATAGTACCTTTCGGAGAAAGTACCAGTGAAAACGTTCATTATGCCCAGTCTATATTTTTCTTAATTTCTACACCAAAGTATGAAAGAATATAGCATCAAATTAAAATTTCCACCTAGGATCGGTTTTCGATCGATGCGTCCGCTGGAAAATCGATATTAACATATCTGCCGGTATCTGAAATCGATTACGGGACGCTATCCTGTCGGGCTACAAACTTAGCGGGGCAGCAAGTCTCTCCATGCGTGTACACACTGCTGCCGGCCACGCGGCCCGACCCGCCCGCCAACTGCACCGTGTACAACCTCACACACGACTCGTTGGATTTAATGTGCTTACCAGGTACGTACTGAGGATTTTTGTTTGTTATAAAATATTAGTAGATTATTGTTAATTCACTAATATTTACTTTAACCATTCCTAAGTTCTACGCTTGTGCTAAGATATGGTTCACGGTAGTAGTCGAATTCGGATTCAAACCCTCGACCGCAAGATTGTAGTCCGTACCTATTAGGCTATTGTCGGTTACCATTACTAATATAGAAGTTATGGGGTTTATTATTAGTTTTAAAAATATTTATATAACACAAACTACACAATTCATACCGCATGGCTCATGGACCCATAATATTGCATTGCGTAATGTAGTTTGTTAAAGGAATTATATATAGAGAAAAGAACGAAAGACGGGGTGAAAATGAAGGTGTTTACTATAGCAAAAGTTATACACATTCATTTGTTTTAACATTTTTTTTTTCATTTCTCTTTCTTTTCTAATCCATTGAATTGTCCATTCAGCCAGACAATATTGTAACATTTTTAATAACAAATAATTTTACCATTGTTTCTTATATAAATATTACTGCTTAATGCAGTTTTACATTTTTTAATTATCAGTATTAACAATATTTAGCGCCATCTGTGGATTATTACTGACCACTATAAATTTGTGATTGGTCAATTAAAATAGTTCTAATTGTGCACAGTATTTGTTTCTATAACTTTCAAATTTCTAAATGAATATCAAAATGTAACGTTTATGTCTGCGTCATTATTGATGTAAATTCCCTAGACATTTTCGTCCGTACAATATTACCCTTATTACCAAACATTCTAATTTAGTGTCTGGTCTCATTTGGCAATGGCCCAATTTAGAGGCTTTAACTATTTATGATTCTAAATTATCATCGAAATTGCTAGTACTCTGTTACATTACGAAATTTGTTATCCTTTCAATGTTCCGGATAAATAACGGGCGCAAGCACTAAATGAGTGGGAAACAAGTGTAAATTTCTATTACAAAACCAGCCGAATTATTTAAATTTATTGGTACAAATGAACTTGCATTTATTGGGTAACAAATGACAACCTCATTTGTGCTTTATTTGATAAAAAAAATCGTTATATAAATTAACGTTTCTTAGGTTATGAAGGTGGTCTCCAATGTGTGTTTGTTGCTGAAGTATGGGCAAATGAGGGTCTTGTAGTAAACGCTAGTAACGGAGCAGCACTTTGGAATCTCAGAAGACTCGGAGCTAAAAGACAATTAAAAATAATCGTTTACGCTGCTAACGCCAGAGGACGATCGGAACATGTCATTTTTACAGTAGAAACTGCACCCAGATTATCTCCAAGAACAGGTAAATTATCGCCATAATAATAATTATCGAGTCATAATAAGATTGTCTGTAAATATAAAATCAATTTAAATTCAAGATTACTTTAACCGAGATATAAAAAAATTGTGGCTAACCAGCACAATGTAATAGTACTTTGGTACAAAGACCAAGAAAGTTAATTATCATCATAAAGAGCCTGTGTCTATCCACTGCTGGGCATAGATCCTTAATTTAGGGAATTTCCGAAAGCACGAATTTCTGACGCATCAAATGAAGATATAATAATTGTTTTAAAGAGATAAAAATTAATGAAAAGCGTTAAAAAGCAATGTCAAGTATTAAATATTGATCGCGGCTTTGCCCACATGTAATTAAATAATAATAATAAAAATATAGCCTATGTAACTCACAGTTAACGTAGCTGTTTAATGGTGAAAGAATTTTTGAAATCGGCCCACTAGTTTTTGAGTTATTTCAAAATATACAAAAATACAAATCTTTCCTCTTTATAATATCAGTATAGAAGTTAAGATAATTTAAAAATAAATAGAGACATTTGGCACAGAAGCACAAGAAGCGTGGGAGGTGAACTGGGCCGTGGGCGGCGTGCTGGGCGCGGCGTGCACGGTCGCCCTTATCTTGTGCTTAGCGCTCGTCGCTACCAGATTACGTCACCGGTCGCGGGATTACGAAGGTATATAAGTTTTAAACTTGAAACATTTTTCACATATTAATATAATTAACTATATCCTAATTAATTACCAATAAGTGTCATTAAATTATATTTAAATGTTTATATTTTATTTTGTAACACCGTTTAGTTTATTTTATACCAAAAAATGAAGCTTATTACAATTTATAATAGTAAATGTTTTATATATGTCAATACAAGGACACGAGGTGGCAATAAACTTGACAACTGATATAGTACCTTTCAGAGAAAGTACCGGTGGAAAAATTTTGTTCACTGCCCCCATCTATATATTTCTTTAATCTGCACACTTTTGTTATACTAACCTAATCTTGGAATATATGAATTTTGAAGATTGTTCTATTTTAATGAAAATATACGTTTGGAATAACATTTTTTTCCGTTTATTAGTAACTATGCAGCTGGCAAAGAATCAAAAATCAACTCCACTGAAACGACAGTCTCCTGACGATCGAAACCCCGATCTAATCCCTTTAAATAAAGGTAAGTAGGTGTTTTTAATGTTACGTTGTTAAAGTTGTTTTTGAATAGGAAAATTTCAAACTGTTTTAGTATATAAAATACAGTACCTATGTAATTTAAACACAATACAACGACATTGAATTTTCAGTTTGTTCTTAAGATATATCAAAATTTAAATTAGAAATAATTCAGTGCCAACTATTTCTCTTAAGGAACATAATTTATTTTTTAATTAAATTGAAATTTTTGTAGGAACAGACTGCCCGCCGGATCCGCCACATTATTCGACGGTTGTCAATAAAGAGGCTAAGAACTCGAACAGTTCCCAGAGCTTGGTTAGCACTCAGACTCCTAACACACCTTTATCTCCGCTCACTCATAACTCTGAGACTCAGGTTAGTGTTTCAAATATGTTATTATAAATTGAAGATTTTTTTTTACCGATATACAAGTTTTTACAATTTCTAAAAAACAGGAATTAATTTAAATTTTACCCCATGATTTTTTTCTTTTTAAATACAGTAAATTTATACAAAAATATAAATTACTCTTTATAATATTGGTATAGATTAGTATAGACAAATGAAATTAAATTTACAATATTTGCTTTTAAATATTTTTTTTGTATTTGATTTCTTATTTCCCTTTTAGATTGATCGTACTGGAATTAATGGTGCAGCGAGATTACACAGAGAAGTTGTTACAACTAGAACTCCGTTATTAGCAGCTCATCAAGAAAGTTGTGTTTAATAAACTTTTGTTGACTTGGAAAATATTTTATACTTCAGTTCATTTTCACTATAAAATAATATATATTAAAATCACGTAATATACTTTATTCCAGTTGAATGTTCAGACACCAAACATTTAATTTTTTATCATTGAAAAAAATTTTTTTGTTTCTCCTGAGATTTTTTACAACTCACGGATCTCACAGGATACATACATTTTTGTGTCGCTTTTTCCTTTCTTATTTAACCTGCAAATGAGAAAACCATCCAAGCTAGCAATCTTTTGGCCATGAACTGATTTTTTTCATTATCTTTTGTTGATTTTGTTTTTTGTGTTTTTTTTTGGTTTCTTTGGTCAAAAAATAGTGTTTTATTTAATTTTATTTATTTATAAATACCATACTAAAAAGCTAAGAAAAAAAAATCAAAGATTTATACACACAGTTCAAGTTGAATAAACCACTCACGGTGCTTATAAATAGGTACTTATATTTAGGAATCTGATTTTCCGTATTTATTAGGTCATATTATTACGTTCTCCATTAGATATTAAATAGACAACGAATAATTGGAATCAAAAGATGTACATGATAATCGACCAATCCTAATAATGTCATTGACCTTTTAGAGCGTGTGCACACCTTTGACTAAACTATCGCACAACTGTTTAGTCTCGCTTTGATTGCTGAGCTTATATGAAGGTACACTACTCAATTTTTAGTTGAGCAACTAAACAGTTGAGTCTGCGAAACAATCGACAATCGCACAACCGATGTGCGATAATTTAGTCAATGATGTGCGTCCGCTTATATAATCTGTAAATAAAGATGTTACCAGCAATACTCAAAGAGTAAAGGTCATTAAATATTGTTTATGATAGGTAAAGAAATTTTCTGTAAAATATGCATTTAGTACATAACCTTTCTCACTTGATTTTGTATATATGATACATTATGTTACTTCGTCCAAATAACTTTGAATTTGGAAAAACAACACAAAAATATTTTGAAAATTACGTGTTAGATATTAAGCACTCTAAAGAGTTAATTTGGAATCCATAAGTAAAATGTTAGAATAAGTTAACTTATTAAATTTGTCTAAGAAAATGACTGATGTATTGTAAATATAAAATGGGATTAAATAATAAAAAAAAATAACATAATGATTTTTTTTTCTTAAAATATTTCTTTATTTAATTGAAATGTACAGATAAATAATGAAATAATCAAAGTTAATTAGGTAGGACAGAATTGATGTTATTAACATTTTCATAGATTAAATTGTAGTTATAAGGCACAAATATTTATTAGAAAATTCTGTTACCATTTTTTTTATGACGAAATTTTTTAAACTAAGCTGATCACCAAAGTTATTTATAAACAAATAATTTGTATATTGAAGTTGTAATTTGAGCTGTTGTGTTTATTTTGTGTCATATTATTGTATTTTTTTTTAATATCCTAAAAATATTTGAAAAAATGTGATTTTTTTCGGCTAATAACAAGATTATTTTGATTTTGTATTTTACTTAACACATTTTTTGTTAATGATTGCGTGGTTAAACTATTTAAGAATAATTCGTTTTGTTTGAACACAAGTAAAATAATTGTTTTGTTTGTATAAATATAAAAATTGCTCATGAGTAAAGATAAAATAAATTTTAAATCTACCGCAATCGTGCACTGTGTAAATTCAATTGTAATAAAGCAAATAAATTATTGAAATGAACAGAATTGCTGAATGGACAATTTTTTTTATATGTCAATAAATTAAATGACAAACACTCCGATTTTCAATGATCCTCACAATTTTTGGTTAAAAAATTAAAACGAGAATTTGCGCGTTCAATCGACAACGTGCATTGTAAGGTTGAGTATTGATTGACATTTTTTTTTATACAATAAGGTGGCAAACGAGCAAGCGGCCACCTAAATCCGCCGAAATGGCGAAGCGACCGCTGCCCATAGACATCCGCAATTGCAGATGCGTTGCCTACCCTAAATAGACGGAGAAGGAGACGCACATAAAGAGGATATTTCCCCTTCCTATGCGTCTCCTCCACTGTCAAATCCACTTTCCCATCCAACCCTTTCCTTATAAGAAAAGGATGGAACGAGAAATGGACTAAAGTTGGGCCTCCGGCACCACACTCTGCAGACTGTACGCGGAATTGCTCCCACTTCACACCTGTCTTCTGTGTGGTCGTGGTATTGCACTGGGCGAGCCGACCCATTCGTGCTAAGATGTTAAAGCGGGCTCTACCACTGTTAGATGTTGTTAGACATGATATTGCTAACAAAATTAGTTATGAAATTGAATTATAATAACTTAATGCGTTAGTAACTATTAGAGCGCGCGCACACATTTGACTAAACTATCTCACAACAGTTTAGTCTCGCTTTGATGATGAGCTTATATGGAGATGGGCATACTACTCGATTTTTAGCTGTGCAACTAAACTTTAATTGGTTGCGAAACAATCGACAATCCCGCAACAGTTGTGCGATAGTTTAGTCATAGGTATGCGGCCGCTATTAAGGTACAGTAACCTTAAAACTATCTCAGAATAAATGGTGAAGGTAATAAAGATAATGATTGAATTTAAAAAAAATTGTCTGTCTGTCTGTCCGCAAGCCGCGTTTGTTCAGGGTAATCTCCTAAACGGCTGGGCCGATTTCGACCGGACTTTCACTGAAGGGTAGGTGACATAGTCAAGCATATTATAGGCTACTTTTTATCTTAATATTTCGTGGACGAAGTCGCGGGCAACTGCTAGTTTTACCATAAAATCCTAATAATTTAATTGACTGACGTCTCAAAATATTATTAGCCTTTCATTTATTTCGCCTCTGTTAAAAACTTTCTAAATACAAGAGCCACTAACAGCGATGTTTGGTAAATTGGGTAGCTAAATTGAGTTTCCTTTGGTGTGGTTTATTGATTGCTGACTGATGTATACGGAAATTGAGTTTTTCGAATATCCAACTTATACCGGTACTGTGAGAAATGAACAAACGTTTTTATTAATAAAGTTTTAGGGATTTTTTATTATTGGATTAGATATTGTAATATCTGACAAGATACTCTAAATCGTTCGATTAATATTTTTGAAATCACATGCACCCAATAAATTTTGGGAAGCTTTGTAACGTTACAGGTTGGATAAGTTTCAAAAGCTCTGCTTTGAGGTTTCTGTCATACAGCTTAAATATTCATAAATAAAAATTCGAATTCATCTGCCTTACCTATCGGGGATACAGTCAAAAAATCATGCGATATTAATAGTATTTATCTCCTACTATAGAATGTACATTTTACTTTACGAAGACAACTTGAAAAGGGGAAAGTTTATCTAAGAATTTGTAAAAGAAAACCCTCAAAACGACCGTAACCCACGCGGTGTTGATCTGTCGACGATAAGTTCCTGGATTTACAGTTTAACGATTTTAGGGTATTTTATTGTTATGACTTCAATGTTCTTTGCTTTTTTTAGAATTAAATTTTACAAAAGATTTTACAATAAGATTAAGTAGTTGATTACTTTGTTTTCTGAATAGTAGATCTATTTTACATTGAAAAGACCATATTTAAAACCAGTTAAGTTATTAGACGACAACTTATAATAGAATGGGAACTTATGTTCCCAAGAAATTACTCTCATGTAGCACACGATAAAGACACCTCGATTGCAGATAAGAATTTGACTGAATTGGGATTTTATATTTCGGATGATATTCTACTAGTATACCTTAAATCCTTTTCTAAGCTTTTCCCTTGTCATATAAAAATTAGGAAAAATAAAGTGACATGGGTGCTTCGTGATGTGACCTTTTCCGCAACGATTTCCCTTAAGACGATGCTGATAGTTTTTGGAACCATCGTCTCATATATCTTTTCCTTTTGTTTAACGTGGTTCTGCGTTATTGAAGAAAACCTGTATAATCATGAAATATCTTTGAAAATATTCATACAATTATGCTTAAAATGAACTAATAAAAAGTAGAACTTAGTTAAAAAGTAAATTTATTACTTTGATAAATAACAATAATTTTGGTATGAAATAATGTAGTTTTAATTAATGTTACTGTTAACGTCTATGAAATGAGAATCCAAATTAAGGTTTGAAAAGTTTTACAACTTAATGAAGCAAGAAAGGATGTCACGAAGAAAGGAGGTCACGTTGCCAACTTAATTATGGAAATAGGTTTTTAGTGTTGATTCACTTAGCGTGTAGCCAAAGTGTGCTCAGACATATTTTAGATGTTAAACAACTTTTTTACTTTGATGAGTTTTGGATATTTATTAAACACGAAGTGAAACTTGGCATGTATTATGAAGAACAAGATAAAAATATTTTTTTATTATTTTTTTTTTAATTTACATGGCACAAACATTTTGCCGTCGTCCTTAGAATCTACTACCTACCTATTACCAATATTAGGTAAAAAATGCTTCCTTGCAATTGAGTTATTTAGTAAGACCACAATCATATTTTAATTGATTTAGTACGAGTTTTTAATACTTCATAGGTGAAAGTACATCATAGTAAACTGGCAAAACCACATTCTGACTAAGCATTTACGTAATGGATTTCATGGATACGCTTCAATGGTTTCATTTTACTGGATATAATTGTAATTCAATAGACGTTTGGTAAATGATGGGTAGTTTTGGATTACCAAATCAAAACCACAGTAACCGCAATGAGACTTATACAGCTTCGTGTTGTGTTGATAACGATATACAGCATGATCAGAAATACTAAAATACTAGTTTTGTTACGGAAAAATATGGAACTGATTTGTCCACATTAGAAAGTGTAATAAAGTTGATTGAAGCGCCCCCAAGCCAGGATTTTGTATTTTAGGGTTAAGCTATACAAACATACACTCAGATATTTTGTGTATTTAAAAAATCTGCAACTGAAAAGATAAAAAATCGATTTAGTTAGTGGCAGTGGCAAACCACCTGTCTCTAAAATCCATCTGCGTTAAATTAATTCAAACATAAAGGCTAAATGTGAAGCAATAAAATAAATGGTAATATTTATTATCCATTTCTAACATAAATTATGTTGAACGGTTGCATTAAAATTCAAAAATACAACATTAAAATTAATGAAGGGAAAATTATATTTACATTTCCTAAGGCGAGCAATATTACTGCTGTTTCAAGAATTCATTTTGTCCGCTTCCTGCTCTCGGCTGCGAAAGACAATAAATGTAATTTTGATATAAGGAAAGAGTTTTTGTTCCCAGAAATTAATTTTGTTTAAAAAATATTGAATGTTTGCAATTAATGACTGGACAAAAAAGGAAAAACTTTGGAAAAAAAATCTAACTTATGATAAAACATGCAAGTCATTAAATCAGAAAAAAGGAAGGCGTTGGCTCCTTAAGCACAGAATTTCCTAGTTAAGGAGCCAAAGCGATATTGATCCTGTAATCAATGACTTAACGATAAAGAGAAAATTATAAGAAAAAAAGCATGATTTCGTTGCTATATTTATTCGCATGATTAATAACATTGGAAAATTCAATAAGAGGAATTTTCAAACCTATGTACTATTAACAAATTGCTCGACTATTTCTCGGAGTTTTTAATTTAAGAAAGGCATAATAGATTTAAAGCAAGCTCGTTAAAAGTCCAGCTTCGCTCTAGTTGAATTAATTCATTCACTTCAGTATCTGGAAGCAGTGCATCGAAACGGAGGAAAATAAATGAAGTGGATTCAACAATTTAATTCTTTGCAAACATGAACTTCATCTCTGATTACAATCTTGTTTAAGTTAAATATTTTCTATTAGCCCTTTATTGTATTACAAATATGAAAATGAAAAATGAAAAAAATATTTATTTTTAGAAAAATTTCAACAAACTTAACCCAATTTTTTTTATGCAATAAACACAATCTAAAATCAACACAAACAGTAAAGTATGAAAGCGAAGCTGTAGGCTGCTGCAGCTGTAGTAGTTCAGCTACCCTCCGTACTAGTATATTATAGAACTGTATTACGGTGGGGCAGTGCGGCCAGTTACTGTATCTACTAAAGTTGTACACTAAATACTTTCATCTCTTACAAAAAATTTCATATTACAAAATAAAAACTTAATTTTTATAATTTTCTCCAAAAATACAACTCAAATTTCTAATATAAAATAGGAAATGAGTACGCGGCTAACTTAAGGCCGTTGTGAAGTATTTTGTTTTAAAAATCGTTTCAATTATTTTTCTAACTAATAAAATTAATAGTAAAATATTTTTGTACTCTTGTTTATAATCAGAGCGTGAAAAGATATATTTAAATTTGTTGTAATTTTACAATATACCTGCCATTTTTAATATGGGCCAAAATACATTTTTGCTCAATGCTTTCATTACAATGAGAAATAGCAAAGAGAATTTTACATTTATTTCAGAAAAAGGTAACGGGGATGTACATCACGACTCTACAGCTACTAAAAGAATGCCACCTATTTTACATTTTATATTCGTATAAAATTTTTGTTTGAAAAATTAAAAATCACTCGGGTAATTAAGTAAAAATGTATTCCCTATTATGACAAGATCTGCTTACGTATAAAATATTCAAGGGAACAAATCACCATTGACAATGAAATACGTTCCGTACATTAATTAAAATTAGTTCGATTAATTTCTATATTTCCCGGGATATAATTAACGGGGCGAAATTATTGTAAATTTTTGAACGATTAAAGTAACTGGCATATAATAATTTTGAGTACTGGCTGAATATGCATGGTGCGTGATAGATGTCAAGCGGCGATCGAATGACAGATGACAGTTGTCATAGAAAGATAGAATGATGCGTTTTGTTATTATAAAATCAATTGATTAATCTCTGTAAATGTTTGCAATTGGATTAGAGTGTGTTGTGAAGATATCAATTAAGATGGTCAACTAAGGATAGTGTTTTTAATATTACACGATTGTTATTTCGTTATCTCCGACATACGCACGCCCACAATTGAGTGTAGTTACCGTTTATATTATGGTTTACGGAATTTAATTATACAAACCGCTTGTCATTCCGACATAATTAAGTATAATAAATAAAAAAAAACAGTAATTGTTAAGTACATAAAATTACATTTTTTTTTATTCCAGAGAGTACCGTCGTCACCGTGGAAGGGAAGTAATAAATACAGGAGGCACTTGAGTGTTTTTACCTGAGGATATTTGCTGTACCGCATTGCGGTGTACCGGGAGGATGGTATCATCCTAAGTTAACTCGTGTCCCATTCAAATATCCATTTATAAAATATTTTCAATCAGAATTAAAATGTTTTAGTCCAAAAATTACAACTTGTCGAATATTACAATATTTTTTTGGCAAATTAAATCATACTTCATACTAATATTATTATATAAATGTAAATGTTTAGATGGATGGATGGTAGGATGGATGGATGGATGTTTGTAGTCTAAACGGCTGAAGCGATTTCGATGAAATTTTAAATAGACGTAGAAGATAGACTAGAAGAACACATAGGCTACTCACTTTTGTTTTTCTTAACTCCACGCGGACGGAGTCGCGGGCGAAAGCTAGTATTACATAATGTAACGAAATATCTTTTATGTCATTGAAAATGTTTTTAAGATTCCTTTGTTATTACAAGTACAAGTAATTACAAATATAAGAGCCTGTCCCACCACTGGCTGATAGAGGCTTAGATAGCTTAAAAGTGTCACTGTCAGATAACGTAACGACATCCGATACTTCCATCAACTATTTTATACGTTGGATTGTTATCTGAAAATTTACAAGAATTGTGGGACAGGCCCTAAGTTTGCTGTTAATTATACAATTCTAATCTTCTTGTTAAAGTACGTACCTACATAATTGGTACCAGGTTACATGGTAGACCAAATAATATGGTGCAATGTTGTGTAAATTAGATTTTTTATAAGAATTTACAAAGCCGAAAACCAAAAACCTCACCCCTATTCGTTAATTAACATAAAAGTTACTCGCCTGGCAAATCCGATTAAGTACTTATTACTTACATTTTTACATCGTAATTAACATATTGAGTATATTATGAATCATAAATAACGTCTACCTAACAACATTATTAAGGTATAAACATTTCTAGGTCACTATTTATAAAAAAAAACCTGGGTTATTCAACTTCTTAATTTTTAAAGCCCTTGAAAATTTAAAACCTCTTGATTCTCGCAAATCTCTCAATTTGCGAATTCTACAGATCTGTTGAAACGGAAAGCCATCATCATCATCATCAGCCTTTATCTGCCCACTATTAGACTTAGGCTTTCCCCAATAATTTTCACAGGAAGCGATCCTCCGCTTATCGTGGAAAAGTAGGCTAAATTGTAATCATATGATTACAGTCTAACTACATGTACAGATGACATGTTAGTCTTTATGGCATAAGGAAAACAAGCCAACGAAACAGCTATCAATGCAGTAATAGCATACTATTCTCTCTCATACTCTACTACAATTAAACGTTGAAATGATTTTAGCATTCCAACCCTAGTTAAATCAATAGAAAAGTCTGCTCTTAAATTTGTTTATGAATAAATAAACCAATTTGTACCTAACGATTCACTAACGAAGTAAACACTGCCCTAGTTGATACTGCGGTCACTGAAAATTGTTAAGATTAATAGTAGCTTATTGAATGTTTAATAATAGACTGTAGGCGACCGCTGTCCCAGCGAACGCCCGGACAAAAGTTCCCGCCGTCAAACCTCCATCACTGCGCCACAATACGACGAATTATTAAATATATTGTAGGTGATTATAGTAACAAATCACATCAATTTATTCTAATAATTGGTGCTAAAATGACAGGGGGTAACCCTATACAATAGACACCCTTTAACGTATGAGAGTTTTTATGCACATAGATTTTATTGCGAATAATAAATCTTGCAATTATTTTTAAAAAATGTGTGCGATAAATACTTAATCTTAGCTTACGCTATGAATTGCTTACGCTTATCCTTGTATAATTACACGAGCGTAAATAAAGAGTACAGCTTGCGTAAAGTTTGTGCTAAAAATACGTAAAATATTTTGCCTGAACGTTTACATTTATCTTGCTAATTGTAGGAATAAATGTTTAATTAAAATTTGCAACGAGAACTGTACAAGTTTTACTATGTTTTAGTAAACGTAAAAACCAATAATTCTTACTAGACTTGCCTTAATTATTTAATAATAAACGGCTATTTATAAGGAACGAGAAGGTTAATAATAGGATATGTGGTGTTCAAGACTACGTATTAAAATGATCCATTAAATCACTTACGCCCGCAAATAACGCTCGGTTGGAACTGACAGTTTTATTAGGCAATTGTCAGTTAAACTGTACAGTTAAAGTTTTGCCTACATGCAAACTACATTGATAAGTAACAGGCTGAATTTGTACATAATGACAATAACCATGACATCTTCGGAACGATCCTAGACATTTATCTTACAAAATTGGTGTATATTTAATTTACAATATGAACACGATTCTTCTGTGATCAAGGTACAAAAATTACTTCGATAGATTTAACTTTACGCGCTATAACGTATTGTACATGAAAATAATAGCTTTAAAAATAAAATAAAATTCTTTTAAAAATTTTAAAATCGTTCTCCTAAAAGTACGAGTATTTGCCGCTTGATTCAAACGCTGAGTGGTCTTTTGTTGGAAACTTCAAGCACAACCATTGTTACGATATGAAAAGGTTTATGGATTTCTATAAATACAAATAAATATGGCTGAAGTCAACTTGAAAGCTAAGCTCAGTGATGCGAAAAAATTATTTATTTAATGTATTATACAAGTAGTTAATTACATGTTCGTATTGTATAAACCTAGTCATAGTTTTTAATATAACTGTTTTTTTATTTGTGTAGAATCATTTTTAAATAGAACAAAATTTCAACTGACATCACTAACTTTACGATGAAATTCCACAATTTAGGTGGGAATTACTAAAAAAATATCATTTCATACTTAGGAGTGACTTAAGTTATCCCTTACTAAGACACCATTCAAGATAATGTGCTCATAGTTTTTATACACTTATCTAAATTGCACATATCATCAATGTAAATGCCTAACAAGGCACACGGTTTGCTCTATTTAGTTCCTCTATTTCAATTCCTATTCATTACAGTAAGTAATCATTTAATAGTAACTACTTGAGAAGAAATTCAGCATATACAGTATTTGTTATAAATAATACGTAACTCATCATCAACTTGCTCTTATCCCTTACGGAGACTCGGCACAGTATGTACTACTCTTCCATACATTTCTATCAGCCGTCATATCTGAATCCACTCCCTTCTTAAGCATATCCTCTTTCACACAATCCATCCATACTTTCTTCGGTCTTCCTCTTCCTTTGTAGCCATCCACATTCATTCTTAACACTTTCTGGTTTATGTCCCCATCGTCTTGTCGCATAACATGTCCATACCACGCTAACCTTTTGCTTTTCAATTTTTCCACCACTGGCGCTACTTTCAAACTTCCTCTAATATACACATTCTTAAATAAATAATACGTAACTAGCCACTGCTATACAACACATTTCATCATCATCATCACCATCATCATTATCACCATCAACAGCCTTTATCTGCCCACTGCTGGACAATTCTTCCCCAACCTTCCACAAAATGCGGTCCGCCGGTTTCGCCGACTTCGCAGTGCCCACTAAGTTTGACTTAGTGGCATACGTAATAATAACGAGTGTAACATCAACATATGTTTGACTGCTATTAAAATATCTTAAAGATAACCTCAAATTGTTTTTAAATTGTACTTCTATGGATCAGTCTGATAATGTAATCCTAGCTACCCTTTCATTCTAATTGAAGCCAAAACAATTGAGAATCACGTTTACTATTGAGTAAACTCGCATTATTTAGTGTACTCAGGACAGAAGCCAGTGAACCACGCCGCGTCGCTTTTATTGGCTTTCATTGCGCAGCGACAAGGAGTCAAGTTTCTATACAACTATTTTTATACTGGAATCCGTATTACTGAGGAAACCATTTTAAGATATATTTACCTCTTTATAATACGTTAAAAATAACACAACGGCACAGATCAAACCATACAGAAGGCTCTTGGTCTTGTTCTCAAGGGAGAAGCAACGTGAGTCAAATGTTTTACACCTGTTTCTAATTAAGATCAAAGTGTTAAGAAACTGGTACATGTACTCGTCAATCAACACTACATAATGAAGCGGAACATTTAATTCTAGCTAGATTAAACAGAGCAGTTTCTGTGAAACAATTACCAGAGGACATTGTCGGGTCGACTAAGCACTTTGATTAAACTAAAACCGCAACTAACACTTCATAGGTAGTTACCAACATGGAGTATAGTTTTATAACGTGAAGCCAATACTTTTCGTGTTAAAGTGAACTAGAACTTGTAAATTAAATTTTAGAAATGTATGTACTTAGCTTTTTATATTGATTGTTATATTTATTGGCATATGTATGAAAAATCCAGTATTTTATTTATTACAGTCTGCAGTTGGATACTCACGTTACAAGATGTGTGCTTGACAGTTTCCCTGTATTTTTTTTAAATTCAATTCTAGTGCTCCTCCGACATAGATAGATCAGAGTGCTTGTAGTTTTTCCTTTTTGATCAAAATTTGTTTTTATATTATAGTTTTTAAATGTTACTGTCTCTTTGATTTATACATTTTTATTTTATTTTACACTTCTTTTAATTGTTGGTACCCCTGTTGCATTAAGGACTGAATGCACGAATGCTCGCGTAACATTACGCTCTAACATAAGTCAGTACCTCGCTTCAGACAGACTTGAAGGTTATTTCGTTTAATGTAGTTAACATTTCGTTATGATATAAATAATGTATGACTCCAGTTTACGCGCAAAAAACTTAATTAGCAGTATAAGAAACATAAGAATGGAGAAATCATATCTTTCATCTGTTAGTCTACTCTGTAATCATTATTGACCTTAATAGCATTATTGCGTGTGAAGTCAAG
>LD688932.1:1387077-1401733 GCA_003118335.3 Papilio memnon | reverse complement strand
TTGCTTAGGTAGGTTTGTTATAATTTCTCATTTCTATTGAATATAATAGATTATCAAATGCATTCTACAATTATTGGATATGTTAACGTTTAATAAATCCACGTGTGTACTAAACGATTCAATATTCCCGTCGGAGTGCATCTGCTGCATGTTTGACAATGTCGGAGAGTTTTTAATCCGCTAAATTGAAACCGGTAACTTGCTAGAGTAAATACGCCACGACAAACATTCATCCGATTGATATTGGTTATGTCACAGTGTTGTGATTAAAAATATATTGGAATATTTTTATGAAATATACTTTTCGATCATATTTTTCAACAAAACATCACTCAGGAAAGATATCGTTGGCGTATGATTCGATATTTGTACACATTCGACTCTCTAATTTTCTTCTCTTGTTGAATTTTTAATTATGTTTTCTTAGTTTTAAAAAACACTTATAAATTTGATTGGTAGTATTCAACCCCCTCACCACAAAATTTAATTCTTCAAGTATTGACTACTCAATTTTCTTTCTCTTAATAATCCAGATCCTTTAAGCAAATGCCTAAATTGTTGTACATTAGCAGAAGATAATATCTTCGACCTATCAGAATTAAAGTTGTAATTCAAGTTTATTCATTTATACGATATCTTAGCCACTGGAGTTTCTTTATATGCGTTAGTGCCCAACATAATGAAGGTAGAATGACTTGGTTTTGTTCAAAAGTGTAGAATAATTAAGATGAGAACCAAGTTGGCAATATGAGACAATGGCCGCTCCATTACTATGTACTAAACTGAGACTGCTAGTTTCTAAAGAACAATGGGACATTGTCTTCGTCACTCAATGGTATAGACACTTACAACTCTAGGTGCTACCTATTTGGATATTATTTTCTAAGTACGAAAGACCAGCTATTGTAGTTTTTTTTTATATTTACGATTAATTATTATGGCACCAGATAAAACAAACTTAATAATCTTAACATGAGGGATTGAATTGTCATAATCTATTTCTTGCTCTTCTCAGTATTGTCAGTGCTTTATTTTTCAAATTATATTAAAAAAAGGCAAAATGGCAAAGGATGACAGGTTACCTAGACGGATTTATGCCGTGTCAAGTTTTCTGGGGAGCTGCAGGCTAGATACGAGCACCTTTGAGTGGCACGATTGCAGCGATTACGGACAGATTTAAACGTGTCAAGATTAGATTGGGATCTCTTGTAGGTACCTGATTTTATTCATGTGTAATCAATTCCACCTTAGAAATATAGAGTCAAGATACCGAAGGAAATGTTTAAAGCAATATAATGTAGAGATTAATGTACCATAAAATATGACCATGTGTGTCAATTAGTTTTAAAAATCTTTTATAACAATCATTACTTCTAAAACATGTACAATGCATCGGTAGAAATCCAATTGACATATTAGAATTTCCTTGATGCAGAATTCAGGCATCGGGCAAAGCTCCGTTATCATGCTTCACTTGTACTACGTGAAGCATTATTGCCATTCCGACCAGAAACGCCTCAAGCGGTCTGAGTACGAGCTTAAACAAGAGGTTGGCTACGTTATTGTCTATAGTAGTTATACGTACTTGACACGTTTAAAGAATTACAAGCGACTTATAATTTTTTTTTTCATATTTAAAACGACGTTAGACTAATAAAAAGATATTTTAACTCTAACGGGGAGTAGTCTATGGAATTTTGCCTTTATTAACTTAAGTAAAACTTTGGAGTATTGCTTCGAATTTAAAAAAGAAAATGCGAATCTTGAAATAATTCTGGTGTATGTCAAACATGTGTAAAGTAATGAAGAGTTTATTTCGAAGTTATATCACAATGTATTTACTTACATTTTTATTTCATAGTCTCGACGTGCATTGTTCATACTTGTATAATGTACGAAAAATCTTTTTAAAAGATATGTGTTTTAGTACTGTTTTATTTTCTTTTGAACCTTCGCTTGAGTGCTTTTACATGTTGCACTTACGAAAATTTCAACACGCTTACCGAACCTTAATCTTAATTTAAGGTGGGATGAGCCCGCATTTCTATGTCTCTCCTGTGTCGTATTAAGTTGTCTACTTAATAAAATAATACGTGGAATTAAGTTTATTACTACGGATAACGTATAATCCAATTATGTTTAACATAAATGGAGTACTGCTAACTGGGATACGTGACTTCGTTTACGATGAATTCTTGCTTTTTAAAATGTATTTCTAGCTAACGGAACTGTTTTTAGCAACAAGAGGATAATTAGAAAAAATATTTATATATGTAAGTAAGAAAATCAATTATGGCAATAATCTAAGACACTTTATTAAGTCTCAGAGGTGTGTTAGAGAAAGGCCTAAAATGGATTGTGTCAAATAGGATAAAACAACTAAACTGAGATCACAATATTCATTATAAATTACGAAATGTCATAGTTTATGTTATCTTCTAAAAAATTACATTAGAGAAATACCACCGTTGGATTATTCAGAAGTACTAAAAATATTGGTTCCCAATTCATAGTAAGTACAATGAAACGAAATTAAACCATTTAGTAAGAAACGGTTGAAAACAATTATCTCCTATCGACCGCGACATAAATTTGCTTTGAATGCGATACTATTGCTTAACCTAGACAAAATTTACGTTACCGTCTTGGCCACATTCCAACCTCTGTTATATTTATCCACAAAGCTTTTAGAGTAAAAACAGAAGTATTACGCGGTTTTACAAAATGTTATTATGACAAGAGAATACATTTTTTGTATCCTAAAAGCTGTGGTTGAAGCTTACGTCTAATTATATAAGTGCAATTGAAGATTAATTAATTTTACTGTAACATTATATTACAAAGTTATAATAAAATGAACTCAGAAACTGTGATATTGAACACGTACTCGTAACTTCACTAAACAAAACCAGTTTTCATGTCGAAACTCTGTCCCGAAAGTTTTACTACGAACCATTGTATACCGGTGCATGCAATCACTTTGTTTTCATACAAAATATACGATAGAATGAAAACTCTTTAAACTGTTGTTTCCGTATACATAAAAAAACGAATTAAAGTTTCAAAGATATACATGCAAACTACAAGTTTTTCAATGTTGCTTTGAATTCTAAACTAGGATAATTAACGAGCCAACCACTTCTTTACGTCTTCATGATAATACAGTCTTAAAAGGCTGTTTTTTAATATAATTACGGGGATTACCAAGACGGAATAAATCTAGTTTGTCAATAAAAAATTAATGACCAAACTTTTTTAAGACAACGTATTAGTTTAACGGTTGTATATTTTGTTTTAAACTTAAAAATATTAGTTACTCACTATCTTAATTTATTAACTTGCGTATTCGATTCTTGTACATACAATTACAGTTTTAATTCATTCAATTTGAGACAGTTTTATGTTGGTTTGATTTTGGTAACTGTGGAACCAAAAATCTTATACACTCGATTGCAGTTTCAGTGAATTCAAATTCTTTCGATTTAAGATACTATGTTGGTTGATTTTCGGTAACCTGAGTTCTACTAAAACAAAGAAAAGGCTTTCTGCAACCGAAATCTAACGGACGAAGTGGAAGCTAAGCCCGGTTGAAAGTAGAACATCGGATTTCACGTCTTTGTTTGAACACTATATCTACATTCTTAGAAAGAAATGTATCTTGTTGATACATTGCTTTTAAAGAATGCCACTAAAACCAGCTTAGAAGAAATGTTTGTTACGGTTATTTAATACCAATTCGAAAAGAAATTAGAAAAGATTTTTTAAAGTTTATGTTGTTAAATATGACCAGTATAGTTAAGTCTAGACTAAACCACATTTGGTAATTACTAAAAAGACAAAAAAAAATTCTTTTACAAAAATTACAGAAACATTTTTTGTGTTTTTTTTTCAAATCGAATCAAAGTTACATGTCGAAAAACATTATTCATACTATCAAAGCGTAGTCATTTATTAAGAGAGATTCAAGTCGAGTCGTACCTACTTTGCCAATTTTGAAAACTTTTGCTTGTAATACTTGCGAAGCGATTTTTGATACGTGAAATTGGAGTTTCGAAGAGATAATAAAGCTCATTGATTTTTAACTTTTATTATCCTACTAGCTTGCCCGTAACTTTGTTTAAATTAAAAAAAAGTGAGCATCTTATGTGTTCAACCAGACTATGTTCTACATCTGTGCCAAATTCGATGGAGATCTGGTAAGTTGTTTTGGAGATAATAATAGTAAAAATATAAGGATTCGAACTACAACTACAGTACCGATTCCAAACCAAACCAACCACAGTGGTTTCAAAAGATAAAATTGGGGGTTGTTTAGTTAACGTAAATCATATTACAGCACACATATATTAAATTGTCCTACTAGACCATTTGCGATACTAGTCACAGAATGAACCTTAGAAATATTATATTCATGAACTCGAATTACATCCAGACTTGAAACACTAAAATACATTTCTCTAAACTTAGAACCCTCGAACAACTTAGAAATCTTATTCTCTATTCAGACCGTCTAGCTTTCGGTGTAGTGAATTTTTATTAATCTATAAACTTGGAAATTTATCTGTCTGGTCTAATACTTGACAATCTTCTAGTACAAAAGACGATTAAAGTATCCTAACATAGAATCATTTTAAACTCATGCATAAAATACATTGTTTGAACAAGAAATATATGCCATTACATACATGTAAGTAAACATTTTTTTCGTATATTTTTAATACTACTATCTGTAGTCCTAAGTATCACCTAGCTAAAGTTATGTACATGAAAAGCATTCCTTTAAATTTAAGCAAACTTGAAAATGAATTTATTTACCTAAACCTGCAATAATATCGCTTGGGTCATTTGATCCTTTCATTTAATTATTGATTTCCTAATTTAATATTCCACCGTATCCAGTTACAAGGAAACGTAACAAAAGGATCCATATGAACCCTTTACATAAGTCGGGTCACGTCGGGTCCTCGAGATAATCGTACCCGTGAACGATTATTTGACATCGCGATTAAGGGTTTTCTCCAGTCACGTAATGTTCATATGCTTCCTTATTTTTTTTATGATTCCATACCTTTTGTGAAAATTATAATATATTTATCCGTGGTTATTTTATTTGACTGATGATATTTAATTTTACCAAATAATGTACCTATCTTACTTTTACTAATATTATAATTGTGAAAGTTTACATGGATGGATGTTTGTAGCCTAAACTGCTCTACGGATCTCGATGAAACGTAGAGGATAGTCCTGAAGAATATAGCTTAGTTTTTTTTATTCCACGGGGACGGTGTCGCGGGCTAAAGCTAGTTATTACATAATATGTTTTGTTTAAATCTAAGTAATATAGATACCGTATGTAACTAGACCATAATTTTATTCTTTTGTGGTAATTCATTGTTCCAATTTAATGTAATAATTGTATAGAAATTGTTATTAAACATAAAAGTTATTCAAATAAAATTAAAGTTAATTTCGCACGTTATTTCGTAATTGTTATTAGGATGTTGGGCGAAGGTCGAGAAATTTAATTAGAATTCTTATGGAATGACAATTATTTTAAATGGTACGTGCAGTCATTACCGTGTTATTATTTTGAAGCATTTTACAAAGCGTTTTTGTGATACACGTACGTTATTCTAATACGACTTTAATAGATTTTCGAAGAAATCTCAATTGCTGTTTGTTCTCAAACGAGTTTGCGTGAGTACATGAGCCTGAACCCTTATCCAATAGTTCGCGGTATGTTTACTTAGAATTAAGGTTATAAGGGTATAATTGGACGTCATTTATTTCTCACGGGTATTTCTAAGAACAGATTTATATTAAAATGTTGTAGGAAATCTTTACCTCAACTAAAAATAGATGAAGTAATTAATTCACATTTAATATGCGTGGTTTAACAAAGTCAAGTAGGCTTCCACTGAAGGTTTCAGACGCAAAAAAAACGAAGCAACATAGGATTTTCGGTTTGACCCTTTTAATTAACTTTCACTCAACACGTTCGCACAAAACAAATACCAATTCGTGTCTTACAAGCCAGTGAATTAAACAAATCCTTCACGTGACCTTGGGAATTAAAAGCATTTAGAGAAAATACTTTTTTTTACCATAAATAATAAAACTTATTTTTAACACTAAAATCTTAGATGAAAGAAGTCGCTGATTTGAATATTTTTCTCCTATTTCTCCGTATTGAAATAGGTCATTTATAATAACAAATTTAAAATCCAATCACGTAACAATTATTTTTGTAGTTTTTATTAGAAGACCATAATCGCAATTAAACTTCATAAAACGTATTACATTATCTGCTGCACGAACAACCGTGTATATAAAATTTACCGATACACGCTCTTTCATCCTCTTATGCCATTTACAATATTCTGCTAATCTCGATGGCTCAATTACGCTCAAAGCTGGAAAACGCGAAGAGCAATTGGACACGTATCGTAAATTAACAATAAAGTGAGCGCGTGACTATCTTTGAAAGAAATTCAAAAAGCAATGCACGAGAATAAATCGATGTTTAATTTTGTATGACTGTATGATTACTGTATGATTACGAGCGTCGGTGGCTCAGGGGTTTAAGCACTTGACTTGTAATCTACAGGTCTTGAGTTCGAATCCCGCCATGTACCAATGTGATTTTTCGATTTTTCGAATTTCATATGTACATAATTTTACCCGATGTTCTTACGGTGAAGGAGAACATCGTGATGCAACCTGCACATATCGGAGAAGAAATTCAAAGATATGTGTGAAGTCAACCAACCCGCATTGGGCCAGTGTGGTTGACTATGGCCGAGTCACCCCTAACTTAGGGTAGGCTCCGAGCTCCTCGGTGGGGACGTATAGTGAGCTGGTGATGATGATGATTACTGTCTAATGTAACGTTTAGAATGTGTACCATGAAATTTAAATCTGCTTTTGATTATTGCGTAAACATAACGTATAAAAAATGGAATATACAACGGAAAATTTGCATAGATGTATAACATAGTCTAGAGGAACACAGGTTTCTAATTAAGTTTTCTTTTAATTAAATTAGATTCGCAGCCATCAGTAAGTATTTAATACTATCAGTAAATAATGAATAACGTATAAACATTGATTTTATTCAGAATCTGTTTAATAAAATTTTACTACAGACAGCATTTTTGAAATGCAGAAAATATGATTGCGGTTGATTTTATAAAAATATGTGAGCATCATTTGCGGGCAGCTCGGTTCTATGCAATGAACGTGAATAAATCAAACAGATGTGCTTGATCATTGCATATTCTATTTTAAATAAATATGCAATCTATATCTTGGATTACGTTTTATTTAAAATCATAAATTCGTGAACAGACAGAATACAAAATTCATCGATTTATGTATGTCTGGATTTTCTGTTAAATAAACACAAATTTGTTACACATAATCTAAAAATGACTGATTACAAAATAAATTTCTATTTCTGGTGGTCATGGCATCTAAAGACGATCTAGTTATTTTTGTTTTGTTCGATGTTGTGAGGAGAAGGTTCTTATCATACTATCATACTAATATTACTAATTACTAATATTATAAATGCGAAAGTTTAGATAGATAGATGGATGTTTGTTCGTGTTTGTAGCTTAAACGGCTGAACGGATTTGGATGAAATTTGGTATAGATGTAGAGGATAGTCTGGAAGAACACATGGGCTACTCACTTTTGTTTTATTTTTTAATTACACGCTGACGGAGACGCGGGCGAAATCTAGTAAATTAATAGACAAATAAGAAATTGAATCTCGATTTTTGACATATAATAGTTATAGGACATAGACTAAAAGATTAGGAAACTCGTAGTCCAAAGCTAGAGTCAAATACGTATGTGCCAAACTAAGTTTGGAAAAAACCAACCTCATTACGTATAGCAGGAGATATTATTATTTTAAAGTATAAAGTTGTTTTCATTTCACTAGTAACAATTAGCAAAACAACGTTCAATATTAATTAAATTAATTCTCAAATTTTGATAGAAGGGTACGGAATTTATATTCACCTGAAAATGGTAATCCTAGGGAAATGGATGAAGTTCAAGTTTTAGCTAAAATATCATTGTGAATTATTCATGACGGACCATCTTGTTCTACGTAGTCATGGAAATCACGATTCTCCTACAACATTGTTGAATATCAAGTCACGTATCGGATTTTTAGAGCTCTATAAAGTAGTAACTTCGCATAATTTTATTGTCCATAACGTTATTGTTAGGATGAAATTTTAAGAGGCGTTTTCATTAATTCCATTGATCCATATAACACAGTCGTGAAAAATCCTTCGTAGCAGTGACTTTTAATTAGGAATCTAAAAGATAATGGATATATCAGGGGTGGTGAACCTTAATGTATTAACATAGCTAGCGTGCGTATTCTCTCGACCACATGCTCAATTAATCAGGTGAGATCGTGGTAAAACGTCATCGTCAGACGTGGCATCAAATAATTTTATTTTTCAATTCGTTTTCGCTTCTCATATAATACCTATTTCAAACACTCGCTTCTCGTATAATACCTATTTCAAACACTCTTTCGTAGTGCATAATGAATTTTGTGATCAGTAACGTGCCCAAAATATTGTGTTGGGTGCAGTAATGGTACGCGTGCCATTGGTTCGCAATTGTTCGTTATTGATGTAATGGAGAAAAATAAATGCATTATTAATTACAATTTTTAATGTGCATTTTGCATCTTTAGAGAAATGTAAGATGTTTTTAAATAGCAACATTTCAATGGCAATTAAAGAAAAGTTCTGCATTCAGACTGAGTGGAAGCATTTGCAGTTTGTCCCTACTATTGTAACTTCAAGGACGCCCCGATTTGGCTTCCATTTCCATTCAGTTTTATGTTTCTACACATTGAGATTAAGTTTTATAGTTTAAATAACTTTCTCTTTAATGTCTGTCTACAAAATTCGTTTAAGATAATTTTAAATATTTCGCCCTAAAAATAAACATGGTTCTCTAATCTACATAATTTTTGATACTTAAAATAATTAGTTGAAGTAAAAAGATATTTGAGTACGATATAAGAACGTACGTCTTTAAAGACCGGCAATTACGCATCTGAGGTTCTTTTGATGTTTCGAATGTTCATAGGTATCAGATAACTCATCATTAAATGTCCCTCTACTCGTTTCTCCTTCTCCTATATAAAAAACATGCGTTTTCATTATCTAAGTATCAATTTAATTAACTATGAATGGAATATTCCCGTATCGATATAGTTGAGATAATAATAGATCTTGTACGCAGTCATCCGAATAAATTAATTCAATTACGTCACAAGTAAAGTTGCTAATAATGTTATGGAACTACTCATAGTGTTCAACTACCGTTGCGTTAGAACAGATAACTACTCTCAAACTTTTATCTAATTAAGCATTCGGATACGAAGTTACAATACAATTCTTGTAGATTCATTCTATCATCATCATCATCATCATCACCAGCTCACTATACGTCCCCACCGAGGGGCTCGGAGCCTACCCTAAAGTTAGGGTGACTAGGCCATAGTCAACCACGCTGGCCAAGTGCCGGTTGGTTGACTTCACACATATCTTTGAATTTCTTCGCCGATATGTGCAGGTTGCATCACGATGTTTTCCTTCACCGTAAGAACGTCGGGTAAATTATGTACATATGAAAATTCGAAAAATCGAAAAATCACATTGGTACATGGCGGCGGGATTCGAACCCAAGACCTGTAGATTACAAGTCAAGTGCTTAAACCACTGAGCCACCGATGCTCTCTATATTTATATATCATGTTGTAATTATTTATCATTTCATCTTCTTCAGCCTAAGGTCCACTTGTGATTCTTAGAAGGTCAGTTCTATGTGGCCATCAAAATAATCTGACCCATCTTATGGTGGCATTGTTTATCAGCGAAATAACTAGCTGTAACGTGAACTTGTAGGATTTTTTCGTAGTAATAACAGACAGCAATATTCTTTGTTAGTGACACTAATTCCATACGAAGCGATGTGATATTTGAATGTGTAATGTATTATTAAACATTTTGGCTACACTTAAATGATGTATTGGCCGCCATCGGTCTACATCAGTCATTATTATATTGGCATATCATAATGGATAATTCATTTTATATATAAGTTCTCACATTTGAATTACATTCTGTTATTACGACTAAAATATTCACGACACTTTCTACACCTTACATGGATTACAGCCTAAAATAACGTATACAATCAGCGGGAACCCATAATAGACAAATCTCGTGTAAACGGTTTTAAACATCGTCACATTATCAATTAAAATATATGTTATCCGAGATACAAATAAACAAACAAAATTAATTCCCTCGTCGCCTTTTTGCCTTCAGGTTAAATAATCAACAACTACAAAATTACATGTTCTCCCTAATGGTGCAAGTTTTAATTAATCAAAACTTATTCGCGCCTAGCTTAATGTACCTAGAATGGGGCACGTAACTAAGTGCTTTTTGTTTTCATAACTTGTTTAGCTAGTAAATTTAAAGTAACACCTAAACTTCATTGCATCTAGTCGTAATAATCTGCCGTAAAGTTGAAAACATTTAGTAATATCATCATCATCATCACCAGCTCACTATACGTCCCCACCGAGGGGCTCGGAGCCTACCCTAAAGTTAGGGTGACTAGACCATAGTCAGCCACGCTGACCAAGTGCGGGTTGGTTGACTTCACACATATCTTTGAATTTCTTCGCCGATATGTGCAGGTTGCATCACGATGTTTTCCTTCACCGTAAGAACGTCGGGTAAATTATGTACGTATGAAAATTCGAAACATCGAAAAATCACATTGGTACATGGCGGCGGGATTCGAACCCAAGACCTGTAGATTACAAGTCGAGTTCTTAAACCACTGAGCCACGGACGCTCTTTCTATTTAGTAATATATTGTAGTACAATCGAAAGAGTTAATTTGGACGCGCTATCTCAAACACTTCGGATGAAATTTGAGAAATCATTTTATGATCATTAGATAGTCTATATGAGTTATAACACGGCTAAACTCACGTGAAAACACTCCGGTGTAGGCACCGACCAATTTCAGACCCGTCGGGGGTCCTTCTTCAGGGTGAGTGGTTACCGGCTTTATTCGCTAAATTCGCTAATGTCTCACGAAAGTTTTAATAAGTTAATTAGATAGTCTAATTATTAAGTAAGGTTTTTAGATTATTTTACAGCAAAACCGTAAAAAACCGCTAAATTGCAAGACGCCACTAGTAAAACAATAATAAGTAGAGTAAGGGAGTCTAATAAAAACAATTTTCTTTATAAATATTTCTCTTTTAAATGTAAATTAAAACTAAACTTGTTAAAGTTGACGGAAACTTTTGCTTGAAATATTTTATCAAGCTTAATTGTTTGCATAAATAATATATTTCACGCCCGTTGTTTTAGTTTTCCTGTACACATTTGCTCAACGCGGACACCACTAACAAACGCTTGACGCTGCGTTTACATTTAATAAAACAAAATATACACAGGTCCTTTATTTGAAGTAGGTAAAACAAAAATTACAAGATAATTTCAACATTTATTTTATAAGACGGGGGAAAATGGGCAGCGGAAACTCTAAGGTGACCATAGACTTGACGATCAACGATCAATAACTAGTGGAACTTCAGATGGGTCGCCGTTCTTTTAAAGTAAAATATTACATCACCTATTTATACAGGATATTTATCAAGTTTGAGAATAAAATTTATTTTAGTATTTTAACCAAGGTTAAAGTTCTAAAATAAACATTAGAAAACTTCCACAAGATATTTTTTTAATTTTATACTCATCATCAACTTGCCCTTATCCCCTATGGAGGGTCGGCATAGTGCTGCTCTTCCATACATTTCTATCAGCCGTCATATCTGAATCCACTCCCTTCTTCGGCATATCCTCTTTCATACTATCCATCCATACTTTCTTCGGTCTTTCTCTTCCTTTGTAGCCATCCATATTCATTCTTAACACTTTATGGTTTATGTCCCCATCGTCTCGTCGCATAACATTTCCATACCACGCTAATCTTTTGCTTCTCAATTTCTCCACCACTGACGCTAATTTCAAACTTCCTCTAATGTACACTTTCTTAACTTAATCCATTCTTGTCACTCCACACATCCATCTTAACATACACATCTCAGCCATATGCAATCTCCTTTCATTTTATACTAACATCGTTAAAATCTCAAATATTTATAAGTCGTCAACTGTCTAAAGAAGCATCATTCAGTTCCAAACAAATTACTTCCGACGTCTCCGGTATTATTTGTCACAGACATTATGAAGTGGAAGCAATTTATCACTTCGTCGTCGGAATTATGTTATAGACTTTCTTCTGACATATTGATCAATTCAAGTAGATGACACTTATTTTATCATAGTTTTAGTATATAAAAACTAAACGGCGAAATGACAGAAGTATGGATGAGGGCTAAACAGCACACACTTCAGTCGAAAGGCGGGATTACAGACATTCATAATTCCGTAATAATGTTTCAACGGTCATGATTATATCATCATAGATATCAAATATTTAAAATAGATTTTTAGCTTAATAAAATGTATTCGGTGTAAATCGACGAACAAACGAACATAAAGAGGATATTCCCCTTACCATGCGCCTCTTCCACCATCAAATCCACTTTCCCTTTCCATCCTTTCCTTGTAAGAAAATGGTGGGAAGGGAAAGCGACTAAAAATTAGGCCTCCGGCACGCACACTTATCGGACTAAACACGTAAATGCTCCTATTTCAAGCCTGTCTTCTGTGTGATCGTTGTATTGCAGGCCCATTCGTGCGAAGAACTTAAAGCGGCCTCTACCACCGATTTATATTAATACTTTTTCTATATAACTATAAGTGATTTTGCTTTATTTATCTAAATAAAACCACTTTAATAATGAGCAGCGCATAAGCATCACTTACAATTTGTGCGACAAATATGTAAACGAAGCCGCGAGAATAACTTACTGCGTCATTTACATTTTAATGAAACATAGCGCGACGAGGCTGTTTGAATTCACTAGAATCTGTGATTGCAATCGGTACTCGTATGAGCAGTACGCTATGTAATGTTTGTTTCCGTCTGTCAAATTTATGTATACACATAAAAGTGATCAAATGAGAATGTATTCGACAAAACTAAGCAGTACATTTTACAAATAACAATTTCTTCTAAACTATTGGTTTAAAGATAGAGTTATGAAAAGTGAACTTTACTTTAAAGTATTATTTGATTAATTAACTTAATAGAGAGTTGAGATATTTTTTTATTAACGAATATCAAATTTTCTTTTATTTCTTTCACAAGTAGGATTAATATGAAGCCCAAATATTACATATATCTGGGGATGTAACATTTTTTTTATTAAATGTTTATACAATTTATTTATAAAAATAGATAGCGTTTTGTTTTTACTAGTTTTGGCACAGGATCAAAGTTTCTAAGCCATCTTGTGCAATTATTATTTTTACCCGAGTTCTAAATTTGGCACACATTCAAACCACTGGTACAACCTGAATACCAACTATGAACTATGATGTTGTAATTTAAAATGACTCAAATTCTCTTAACAATATGTTTGTTTTTGAATCGATTGAGAAATACTACTAATATTCTATCTAGATATTACACATAAAAAGTTGTTAAACATCGATGTATGTGTAAGTAATCTTATTAATATTAAAAATGCGAAGGTTTGTATGGTTGGATGTCAGAGTGTGTAGCCTTAACTGCTGAACGGATCTCGATGAAATTTGGCATAGATGTAGACCATAATCTGAAAGAACACACAGGCTACTTACTTCAGTTTGTTTTTAATTCCATGCGGACGGTTTCATGTGCGAAAGCTAGTTAATTTACTATTATCACTCAACATTCTTAAGAAATACACGTAAATGTTTTTTCGTCATCTCTGAAGGAAAACTCTTTTGTGTTTCAATAAAGATTTTCACATTTATTCAAAGGGAATAATAACGGAGCTCTTTTTAATACTCCTGTCTACAGATATCACATAAAAAGTGTACGGTTCTTTGACCAAAAGGCACATAACCGTTTATAGTTTTTTTCTATTCGAATCACATTAAAATACTATTTTAATTTTTAGTATTTACTTCGAACTCATCGATAATAATTACGGATTCTTAACGGAAAGTTTTATAACAACCCTCCTGACGTGTAACTTGTCTTAAGAGATCCTTTAGGTATCTTATGACCGATTTCCCAGCTTCTTTTAACCATTCGTTAGCATTTTTGTTTCGATAATTACATGAAATGCATTTCAAAATTACGTCATTTGAATACTCCGTTGAAGCTTAGGTCAACCTAACATCAATGAATCGCTATGTAACGATAAAACGGTGACTTTAGCAACCCAGTATTACACACGTAACCTATTCTTCGCATAAATTAATTTGAGTGGCGTGTTCTCTAAATAACGCGGGTGCTATCTTTATACTTTTTATAACTAATGTTTATAATATGTAATCTTATTTGTATCATTGTTATGATCTCTAGTCACTTTATTAATTTTAAAGTAGTCATTAACGCCACGTTACTGCAGCGCCTCTGCCATGTTTGCGGAGGCTCGTGTGGATGGGTTCGAAGCCATCATGCGAAA
>LD688932.1:1369035-1379565 GCA_003118335.3 Papilio memnon | reverse complement strand
TTGTCGTGTCAAAAAATACCGTAAGTTAAACGTTACAGAAAAAAAGAGATGAAATTCATAGGTGTGGAAATGGCCGTCACCTTCGACCAGGTCTGACGTTCACGCTCCCTGACCGCACATCTGTCACTGCTGTCGCAACCGACCTGCTCCGTATAGAAAATATTGTTTAAAATATTCTTACATTTTCAGTTGAGGATTTCTTTTACAAAGTTATCAGAAAAAAGGACGTAATAAATAATAACAGTTAATAAAGTTAGATTAGTCAGACAATGCACCTGCATTTGATACCTATAGACGTGGTCGCTTCGCTATGTTGGCGAATTTAGGATGCCCCTTGCTCGTTTAACAACTTATGATATAAAAAAGGCACGTGAAAGTAGGCACTAAATTGCTTTTACCGTGAAAAAATAAATAAATAAATTGACTCAAATTAAATGTAAAAAAATCGAATAATTTAGTAATTAATTATTCTTAGTACTGTACTTAAGTTTCCTAAGTAAAATGGCTATTGACCTGTCAACAAAGTTTCTTTGTCTACAAAGTTAATAAAAGAATAAACAACATAAAATAACATGAATAAAAACGATATATAAAAGATTTTTCGAGAGAACTCGCAAAAATAGAACCAAAACATGAAATAGAGAACATAAAGTAAAACGTCACATCGGCCGCAGTAAATGTTTTATTACGCACTTTGAAGCTGCCGTGTTTCGCATTTCGCTTTTACTAGTAGGTAAAGAAATTCTCGGCAATTGTCTTTATGAACGAAATTCATGTTATAGTAAACTCCGAAAGTCATACAAATAGTATAGACAAACAAAGATCAAGTTCGGCGAGAGACGCTGCTATTACGGTTAATTCTATCAGAAAATGTTATAAAACCCATGTGGTATTAAAAATGACGTGAGAGCTACAGTACCGAAAGAATGTGATATTTTGTCATAGTCTGGTCAAAATCTGGTGAAATAGTCGGTCAATACTTTACAGTCACACAGGTATCAAAAACAAAAAAAATTATCAATGATATTTTTAGTTACAAAATCAATAATAAAAAATTGGCAATAATTGCAAGATAATGAACTTCACGTCTTCTTCATTAATACATTTATAACAGCGATAACTAAACGCTTGATAAAACATTTAAAACACCATAGTGAAATTCGCTTTACATTTTGCACAACGTTTTATAAAGAGGCTAAAGTAATTTCCTGCATCGGACGCTAGGAAAGATAAAAAGTGGAAATACGACCCTCTATTTCTTTATCGGACGCTAATCGAGATTACATTGTCGGCCGCGGGCCGTGAGAGACCAGCTTATTGCTCCTTATAGTCTGTACTTGTTAGGTTTTCAAGACATCGATTTAAATACTTTTTTCCGAATGATAATACATTTAGAGCGTGCGCACACCTGAAATTAAACTATCGCACAACTGTTTAGTCTTTGATTGCTATGAGCTTATATGGACGTGCGCATACTACTCGATTATTACTTGTCCAACTAAACAGTTAAATGGGCTGCGAAATAATCGGCAATCGCACAACAGTTCTTAGGCAAACTCTTGTTCAATTTAAAGGATACTGGGGAAAACAGACAAAGGTGCTCATCGATGTCCATACATCCGCAATATCAGAGGAACTGCAGATGCCAGCCTTTGAGAAGTCTTTCATGTATATTGAATGTGTTTATAACCTAACAGCAACACTGATTTCTAGAAGTAATGTACCATTTCGTATTTGTTTCATCCAAATATGTACATAAACTTAAAAATTAACTTAAACTTCACAACTTAAGGAATTCAAGTTAAATGCGTTTACATTATTGTAGAAGATAAAAATGATGGTGTACAAAGATCGTGTTGAATGAACATTTATAATTCCTACGTTTTCTTCCTTATATAAGTGAGAATTATTATTTCTTTACTTTAAAAAGGTGAATATTTTTTTTTAAATCAGAGCAAAGATATAATATTAGACCTTGTCCCATGTCACATTACATTTGAATTACAAAAGATGTTGACATTACAAGGGTTACCAATTTCCCTTCCCGTATGTACGATGTGTTATTGCTCATAACGTTATGTCAGCTGTCTGCAAAACCTTTATTACATTTTACGTGTTAAAGAATGATTTTAAATTGATGTTATCGTGTAGCTTATGAGTGTAAGCAGATATAACAACATAGATACACATACTATTTTTTTTTTTCATATACTTGTCGGAGTGTCGAGCGGTTAGTAGAATTCGATTCCGAAGGTATATCATATACATAGTAACGATCTTCCATTGTGGGCGTCTATGTCGGAGATAATGAAATAACAATCGCGTAACATTAAAAACACTATCCTTAATTGAACACTATCTTAATTGATAACTTTACAACACACTATAATCCAATTGCAAACATTTACAGAGATTAACAAAACGCATCATTCCACCATTCAATGACAACTGTCATCTGTCATTCGATCGACGCTTGACATCTATCATGCACGATGCATATTCAGCCAGTACTCAAAATTATTAGTTGCCAGTTACTTTAATCGTTCAAAAATTAACAATAATTTCGCCCCGTTATACTTATTCCTGAAACTAAGAATTCTAAGTTTGGTCTATGTAAGATGGATTGAATATCTCGAACCTAAAGATCGTATTTTTTTCATACAGACAGACTAATGAAATAAAAATGTTAACGTCCTAATTCATAAAGCAGGAAAGGTACGTTATTACTATTTCCAGGCAAATTGAAATGTACTTTAAAGTGCAATATAACAGGACGAGAAAAATACGGAATTAAATTAGGAACGGTATTATTCTGTCGACAATAGATAATTAATTTGGATCGTAGTAAAAAGCTATTTTGAAGTAAACACGGTACTGGTGCAATAATAAATTGCTTCCATGTAGAGCTAAGTTATTGTGTGGTCCGTGCCACAATTACTCAAATTGGACAGTGATGTATTCAGCAGGTACTCCGGACGTCCGATGTTGGTTTTTAAAAATATTTTTAACCAAATAAATTTCTCGCAATTTCACATCTGACTTAATGTTTAGTTTTACAAATGATAGGTGATTTTTTTAACTTTAAATGTAACTTTGTTTAGATAACTACTGCAGTTCGTAATAGCTACACGAGGAAATTAAATTAAAACAAAAAAGTCTGACATAAATTTATCATCTTCAAGATTTTTTTAACAAATTTGACAAAAGTTACTTTATTTTTAGATCTTAACTCTTGTCTAATGAGTCAAATTGTATTCTACTAAAATAATACTCGTATTAATTTTCTTTAAATACTGAAAAAAGTGCATAGAACAGTTATCGTTTTTTACATTTATTCTAAGAGAACTACAGTTTTATTTCAAGATGAAGAAATCCAAGTCCCACAAAAGCCAATAACGCGATTTAATAAAGCCAATCTGTCAGCGTCTGCTGGCGAAGAAACGTGACAGCTCGCAAAGAGATTTTCATTTGAATATTATGTGGCTAAGAAAAGTTACCTCACTTTTCAAATGTACGGAATTATAAAGCAAAAATATTTATCATCCTAGAAGACAAAACGTCTAGGTAAATTTGTAGGCTTATGCGGAAAGTGACCAAAGTTTTATAATCAGTAGGGAAGAACCCATATCTTGACATTAATTTCAAATACTTTCGTATATACAGTTTTTACAGTAGCAATTTAAGTTAATCTTAATGTGTAAAGAATAAGAGACAATGTCAGTTGTTACTGACCTAAGTTAAATATGAATAGCGGAAACTTTAGCACGTCGAAATCAACACGTCTCATGTGCTTGTTCAAAATTCATTATAACATAGCGTCTTAAGCAAGCTGATTAGTGCCGCAGCAAACGAATTAAGCACTCAGTAAATAAATTTCCACAGTTAATTACAAGTTTACGTTTCCTTCAGCGCTATTTAATTGCAGCGGCGGGAACGAGGAAATGTTTCAACTAGTTGATTTATATTGGATTCTGGATTCTTCCATTTGTTATATACAAGTAGTTGCATTGGATATTTATTGAATCCTGTAGAATGCAATCTTATAAAACTTTAGAGTTAGTAGATGCAACTTTCCCATCGCCAGTTGTTTAATTACTCTCAAGTCTGGTGTACTTAATTGTCAAGAATGACTATGGAAACAAAATACTACGAATAAAAAAATGTTCTCTCTACTTCTTCTTCGAAAGCCAAAGGGGGTAGTTTCGAGACCCGATCGTAAAGTGTTTTACGTTATCTTTGTCTATTAGTTTTTGCATCTAAATAGTGTCGTATGAGAAGGGATGAATCGCATGTAACAAGAAGGACGTTAGTTATGAATGTGGAGGGGTACATCGGTAGAGGTAGACCTAGAAAGAGATGGATGGATTGCGTGAAAGGTGACATGATCAAGAAGGGAGTGATGAATGAGATGACGGATGACAGAGTTATTTGGAGGACGAAAACCCGGTGCGCCGACCCTACGGGAGTAGGATAAGGAGGAGGAGATGATGATGATCTAAATAGTGTCTTATAAATCTCCACTAATTTGTATGCAGGCGCTGTACTAGTAACATTTATTATCACAGTGTATAATACAAATTACACCGTACCTACATTTGCTTCGTTAACATTTACACGCGCAATAACATTCGTCACTTCCGAGATTGAATAAATCTGCCGCCAGTTTACCAATTACTGGCAGCGTTGAGCAATGTCACAATTTATTTGGGAACGATGAGTTTGGCTTTTATTCGGATTCACAATAACACTGTATAAAACCATTGTTTTATAAAAATACCTAAAATGATTCAGATTTTATCGAAAGCTTAAAAAATTATCTGACTTTATAATATGACTAGCTGTCGCTCGCGACTCCGTCCGTCCGGAATTAAAATGAAAATTTAACTAGTAGCCTATGTGTTCTACCACTATGTTCAGCATCTACGCCACTTTTCAACGAGTTCTCTCAAACTGCTGTGGAGATAAATAATAACAAACATCCATCCATCCATCTAAACATACACATTTATATTAATAAAAAGTGAGATTACTTGTCACATAAAAAAGACCATGTCATTTGTGTTATGTTTCTGGGTTTGCAATCATTAATTGATTTTTTTCATTGCAATTATATTTGAATAAAATTTTAAATATGTTTAAGCACTGAATCAAATATGGATACATACTAAAGTTGTAGTAAGGTTTGCAGTCGTTGTGAGACGTAATACGCAATCTGAAGACTTGTGACGTGATCTGATTTACATAATAGAAGCCTCACAGACCTTTCTATAAAGGTTCGACCATAGTGGGATACAATATTTAAGTACATCTAAGTAGTACCAAACGTTTTTCTTCTTATTTTAGGTTTAACTTAATTTTGATAAATAAAAGTAATCAATAGGGAAAAACGCACGCTGATTTAGACAAATGTTCACATGGTTTTATTGATAACTAACTTTCGCTCGCGACTTCGTCCGCGTGGAATTAAAAAAAAACAAATGTTAGTAATCTACGTGTTCTTCCAGACTATCCACTACATCTATACTAAATTTCATCGAAATCCCTTCAGCCGTTTAGGCTAAAAACACTTACAAACATCCATCCATTCATCTAAACTTTCGCATTTATAGTATGATTTTTAGGTACCATATTAGTTCATTCGTCTTTTTAAGATAATTGTCTCTGAGTAAAGACAATGTGGTCGCGCCCTAAATACCTTTTATCTTGTTCAATGCGATATTAACTCTGCAGGCTATTGAATGATTGATATAAGTCTTTAGGCCATAGAGTTATTAATTACATAGAGTTGAATGTTCTAAATTACATAGTTATCGAACAATTGTTACTATATATTTTAGTTAACTATTTCATTTGTAATTATTAAAAAAGAAATAAACAACTATCATTGTACAGTTAACCGGTTTCCCATATACATGACTCGAGTTCGAAGCGACGTGAGGGCTAACAGATGTCAGCAGCAAGCTTCAAACTGACTCCCTTTTCATCACAGAGTGACAAGATAAACAGATGTGACTTGCCTGAAATAGACTGAGATAGTTGTTACTCTAGCTAGCAGTTGGTAACAATGACGCGATGTCTATTTGGTCTTATATCTGTATTGTTTTGACTAATGTAACTAAACTAAGTTGTACTAATGTCAGAAACATAAATATGCCGCAGTCCAAAGCTAAATTAGTTAAAACAACTTCATCATTACATGCAAAAGTTGTAGAAAATGACAAAAAAGTTAAAAGCCTTCAACAGACGGCTCATAATGGACTTCTCTGCTTTCATAAAATGATAAATTCCGTTCGTTATAATTTAACAAGATTTATAATTTGATGAATCTTATTTTTTTAGTTAGCAGTATTTTTTATTCAATTCTTGACATTTTAAACAATTCTTACTAAAGTTATTGCAATACAATACTTAAAAATCCAAATACCTATACGTATTTTGCTAATTTCAGTGAAAAAGTGATATATTGAAGGCAAAAAAAATCCGATAACTAAAATATACGTTTTAATGTAAAATTTTAGCTTACAATACTCATAAGTATCGGATGGCTGTTTCCTGTTGGTCCAATCGGTCCAACTGGAAATGGGAACCAACCAGCTTTTTTTCTCTCCGTCCCGATTTAATGTGCAAATTGGAATCAATCGACTCAATGAGAAAGTTTTGTCATTGAATGATCGGTAGGCCGATCATCATCACTAGCTCACTATACGTCCCCACCGAGGGGCTCGGAGCTTACCCTAAGGGGTGACTAGGCCGATCGGTCCAACGGAAAACAACTGATTGGATTTTCATGACGTCATAATGCCTGTACGCAGTTCTACGTTCCATTTTGCGCTCCTCACATATTTCTTTGCACTCGTATTAAACTTGAGATATTAATTAATACATTTGCATTGTAACATAGTAACGCTCAAGTCAAATCATCAAGACACTAAATTTACAAACTTAAATTACACAAAGTGACAAAGTTCAACTACGTTATACTGGTAGACAATTAATGCGCAAGTTGGTCTTTCTTGTTACGTCTTTGTTGTGGGAACATAAATATTTATGAGCGTTGTCCGTAGCCGCTGTAAAAACACTGACAATTACAACATTATAGAGTTGTCTGCTTCATTGTTTTTGTAACTATCACAAACAACGTAGCTGTAATGAAGTTAGTTAATTATATTGTCTACGTCTAAGATAATATAGACATTAGATATGGCTTATTCTGTTTTGGGAATGTAAAACTGCGATGCAATTATGTGAATGAATAAAGAAGTAAGTTAAAAAATATTTTAACTCGTATGCATCTTGAAATTGATTTTATAAAACTAGTCAAATAACTCGTTGCCCAATCGCAAAGAATTTTACTTCTTTTAAGATGCGCATAATTTTAATTAAAAATGTTGTCCTGTTAATGGAATTTACTTTACTTTAAAATAAAAGCAAACAAAAGTTTTTTGTTTTTATTTCAAAATTCGAGGCAGTAAATAAAATACGCCATTCGTATATTGAACCTCTGTGGTGATACATACGCTTTGACAAACATGGAGGTGTGTATTTTGCAACGCGATCGCTTTGATTGTTGAAGCGTTATTTTTAAAGGAAGTTTTCACAACCAGTAGTTTTATTACCTTATATCAAACAATGATATAAGTCAAGTAATATAAACCTCTGTTATTTAAAAAATTATATGGTGACTTAGAGGCTAAGTAGAAGCTGCGTAGAATCAGCGTAGCGCATTCGTAGCACCTACGTCGATGCTACGCGGAGTTAAACAATCTTGTTTTATCAGTTTTAGTAATTAGGACCGTACATGTTATTTAAATAATTGTTGTGCCCATTTAGAGCAGTCCATATTTCATATTATTCCACTGGGAAATAATATTCTTATGTTCAAAGTTACGCGTTGTACGTTGGGCGTTTTCAAAAGTAAATATAAAATTTCAGCTACAATATGACTGCTTGAAGTTTCAATACGTATGTAATATTCAGGCTTTTGTGGTTAAAATTTGAAAACTGTGTTTAAGATTTTTTTAACAAGTTTATGTGAAATGTACAATGACTATCGTATTTCCAACTCAGCTTATTTAGAAAAAATATTTAATTGACTGTTCAAAATAATTTTTGTATGTATAAAGTTAATAATGTTATATTATTTATCTAAATTAAAACATTTACCAAACTGTTTGCACAAAACTTTCTTACCTACATTAAGTTAAAAATACTTGATTGCACTTAACTTTGTAGAGTATATGGATCTGTACTCTAGAGAGGTCTGTAATATTTGATACATTGGGGATTATCCTAGTTCTCAGGTCGGAGTAATATTGTTTCAGTTTTATTTCTCAAGTCAAAAAGTTTTGCTACTAGTCACAACTTAAAAGATAAGTTCCGCACAAAAGTTACAAATTTAGCACTGGAAAAAAGTTAACGAGAATTAAAAAATATAACGTGTGCTTATGTAAAATAATATGTCAAGGAGATGAGATGCCACTCTTTATCATTCTAACGAATCCATGAAATGACACCTTAGTTATATCATGCATGCGATTTTAAAATACTGAAAGGCTCAAAGCAAGCAAACCTCAACTAACCACTTTTAAATAAGGCGCTTGTATCCTCTAAGTAGTTTCTACAAAACATGTTATGTGTTAAGTTAAAAAAGCTCGTAACAATTAAATAAAGCTCGTAAGACGTCGAAACTTGTGCAGCGAGATTGCACTACACTTATGTAGTCAACAAACAACTTTGCCCCTTATTTGCAAAACACTTTCTGCTGTTTGAAGTTTTTTTAAGAAAAATTCCCATGTGGTTCAAGTTATGCTTAACTATTTTTTTTTCAACAAAGACCTAAGTATACGTATTTACATAAACGTCTTGATTATTTTCATATGAAATTATTTCAAAATTTTAAGACAATACAAGAGAATACAGATTCTTAAATTAATTTCGAAATATATTGGCAAACTTTATGCATAGTCCGAAATGTTAAAATTTGATGTTTTTTATCCTCACAAGAGAGGACAATTTTTTTTTTTATTAGAGAGGGGGGCAAACGGGCGGCGGGAACACAGAAGTGGTCAACGACGCCCATGGACATCCGCAATACCAGAGGAACTACAGATGCGTTGCCGGCCTTTGAGGAGATTGTAGGCTCGCTTCTTGAAGGACCCTAAGTCGTATTGGTTTGGAAATACCGCCGAGGACAGACCGTTCAACAACGCGGCAGTGCGGGGCAGAAAGTTCCGCGAAAACCGCACGGTTGTGGAATGCCAGCCATCGACATGGTGAGGATGGTATCTGGCGGTCTGTCGTGTCGTCCGATGACGAAACTCAAAATTGATTTGGACAAAAATAAGTACATAGCCCTGACCAGAATAGCAGTGATCACAGACAATCTACAAATTATTTCTGAAATGAATAAGCTTATAAAATGTTTCAAATTGAAAACACCACAAACTCATAGTGATATTTTTCACTTAACTTAAGTCTTTTGTCTGAGAAGCGGGAAACGTACAAACAATTGTTGATTGTGGCGCTCGCTGGAGCGCAAATTCCTGTTGAACGAACTTTTCAATTTTGTACAAATACAAATGTATACTTGAAAACAGTTTTATTTTCTTTTCATTAATATGCAAACACCAGAATTACATGTTTTATTACTATAAAAATAAACGATTTATCTCCAGCAATAAATAGCAACTTAATGATTTCAAAATAATGACTTTTAACATAATCTCACAAATAAAACGGCTGTTTACTCAAACTAATCTCAAACATATTGCTAAATAAGCGCTACTTATGTCAGACATCAACATTTTAATGGAATTTGGAGTTTAAGTGTAGCCTTCTCATTTAAGACGCTTTTCCACATATGAGTATTGTTTCAGTATTTGGCAGTATCGTAAAAGCACCTGTAATGAAAAAATTACATGATTTCAATATTTTTGAACTTAATAATATTTCGTTATTTATATTATAAACAAATTCATAAAGAGGAAGGAACGAGGATACGAGGATATTAAATGTTGGATATATAAGTTTGACAGGCAGACGTCGTTGCGGCGCCTGGACAAAAGTTCTGAGCGTCAAACCCACGTCACTACAGCACAATAACAAGATGTATTGAATTCTATTGTGGACTGTCCTATACGGAATAGCACTAAAACGAAATACAAGGTCTTATAAGAAAATAGTTTATCTTGCAAGGTTTAAGATTTGATATGCTGCGTTTACTTTACAGAAGCGTTTTAGCTGCTTGTTTTAGGAGAGAGAACTCGCTAAAAATTGAGATTGAGATGAGAAGATATCTTGCAACATACTGAACATACGTGTACTCTACTGCCTACAACTATTATTGAATTTAAAGCTAAATATAACGTACGTCGCGTCGAGTTTCAAGTAAACATTACAAAATAAACTGCTGCAATAGGAGTTAACAATAACAAGGATTAAACGGTTGTCGGTGGTTACAATTACTAGTTAGAAGAACGTAAAATGTCAAGACAACACAATAATAACTCAATCGTACAAATAAGTGGGCAC
>LD688932.1:1346477-1356935 GCA_003118335.3 Papilio memnon | reverse complement strand
AAGTCAAGTGCTTAAACCACTGAGCCACCGACGCTCTAAGTGCAGTACTTGTGAAATAATAATTTCATATTAAGTTGAACTTTTAAATGTTCGTTAGTAAGTGAATTAAAAACAAAGCCGGATATATGACGTGAATTAAAACTCGGTGTAAATCCGATGGTCACGTATAATCTGTTGTAACAGTGATACGAGGGTCGAGGGCGGCGGGTCGGAGCTTTCAATTACCTCTCCCCTTCCATTTCTATACATTATTTATATCATATTACTTTAACATTTTCAGTGTTTAGCGTAATTCATATTCTTTTATATTTTAGCTGTTTAGATTAACGGGATTTTTTTTTCAATTTTGTATGATTTTAAAAAGTGTCCAATTCCTCCTTCTGTAATATTTTTTCTATTGCATTTTCAGTTCAAGTTGTTGCCAGCAATTGCCCTTTCGATATTCGCAATCAAAATACGATATATATTTTCGAAATCATTAAATATAAAGACATAAAACGGATAAAATTACTGTAAATATCCTGCCACATTCGCATCAGATAGACGTTGAATATTTCATGCAGCGCTCATTACACGTTTTATTTTATGTATTTTCAATACGAGGAGAGATTGATTGCGGTTCATTTTAAAAATATATATCGCAAACTTAACGTCATTTGTAAAGACCACAGTTTTAATGCATTATATATCACGTAGATAAATTAACAAATTTAATATTAAATTTATATACAAATACAAATATTTTATTGGTAAAAGTTGTTTTTTACACGTCAAAATGTTAAAATTGTTTTACAGATATTCTGAATGGGAAATAAGACAATCGTTATTGTAGAAAAAAATCCTCCACACTATACAGAGCTTTCTGAATTAGCCAGGACTTAAGTTTGTTTTTAAATGACGCGAGGCTGGTAGCTGCTGTGATTTGGTCCGGCAAGCGATTGTAGACGGCGGACGACGTGCGTAGATTTTTCGGTCTTGGCCAGTCGGTGGTCGGCGGGTCACCATTCTACATCTGCCGGACTCCTTTTGCGTTTTTAAATCGTAACCGTCTGCCGCGTAAACATCGCAACCTGGAAAATCACTAATGATAACAATGTAAGAATTTTGTACAAAAATAAACAACGGTTTCGCCGTAGACGTCCGCGGTACCCTAGCACTCGCCATAACCGTGCGTTTTTGCATTCATATTGCACCCAAATTCATAAAATACTAGACGAAAAGTGCATGTACTAATGCGGAGTAACTAACCTTTAATTCGACGTTATTATTTATTGTCGGTGGTCCCAGCACGAAAATTTAAGAGAAAGTATTTTTAACGTCGTCGTCGTCGTGAGATTTAAGGCAGGATTCTATACGGCCGATGTTTGGGTAGATGTTAGTACAAGTAAAAGATAGTATCTAACAGAAATTTATCAACTAAACTACGAACATGTTATGCCTAGAAAATGATCACAAAAAATCATAACAAATTATTATAATGCAAACGAATTGTTGATGCAATTATTTACATATTCGGTAGCAAAGTGCAATGCGAACACGAAAGAGGCGGACACAAACAGACGCCGCACAGAGTAACGAGCTTAGAGCAAGGACGGTGGCGTAATTTAAACGCAAGCATCTGTGAATTGCTGTTTCAGAGCTCACTGTTTTGTTAAATCATTTTGCATTAATTACAATATATGAAGGATTGAGTAGACGGTTTAAGTCGAATAACGATAGAATATAAACAATAGTGAACATTTAACTGTGAACTAATTTTAGTAGTAAATTCCTGTCGCGGAATTCCGTTATCGGACCCGCGACAGACCGCCGGGTACCATCCACACTATCTCGATGGCTGGCATTCCTCAACCGTGCGGTTTTCGCGAACTTTCTACCTCGCACAGCAGCATTATGTAATGGTCTGTTCTTGGTAATCTTGGTAAACTTGGTAATCCTTTGATTTTTACTACTAAGGAATTGACACCAGTCACTTAGATTAAAGTCTGGTAGTTACCATTTTACATTGGTTAAAAACTGACAACATTTTATGCTATCTTTTGCCCGCGACTCTGTCCGCGCGGTATTAAAAATCAGTTGCCAATGTGTTATTCCATATTCTACGTCTGTGACAAATTTCATGGAATTCAGTTAAGCCGTTTTATAGATAATCAACATCCATCCATCCAAACTATCAAATTTACAATATTAGGATGATTTCAAGACATAAGATTTTAGATTTTATTGGTATTTTTTCCACCCATTTGTGCTTTAAAAAGTCTCTAAAATGTTTCGGTAATGATACTGAGATAAAGTGCGGTATCTTACCTTAAGCTAATGCTTAAGCTTAATACGGCAGTAAAAAGGAAATTGAATCGGATTATTCCAATGAGAATGGGTACGTAATTTCGATTGCGGCTTTTAGGTTACTTTAATATTTTAAGTACTGTGAATAAAGTGAGATATACTCTCATTTTAAAGCAAATAATATTAATTTGCCAAACAGAATTTTATTAACATTTAAATATTTTTAAAGTTTTAAATATAACAAAAAAAAATATAATATAATACAAAAATATTTTCCAACATACTTAACACACAATTTGAAGGGTATTTCCCGTTGGACCGATCGAATTAGGGCCGGATCCATAGCCCAATTGACGCAACGGGAAACACTTAACATGAATATTTACAGATCCTCGGTAGTTAGATTACATAAATATTTAGACTGCCTAGATAAATTTTTCATTAAACATCTAAAGAGATTGATTAAATTAGTCTTGTATAACTTGGCGGGGTAAGTTGTAAGCGGTGTGTATTGTTGCTTTGTTTTTTGTGGCTATCTGTGGATAGAATCAGGATTGACTTCTGTTTTCTTTAGAAATTAAATGTTGTTTCAAGATTATGGAGCATCCCGGCTAATGGAATTGGGGACGGAACTGTGCGGACGTGCTTTCTTTTCAAAGATCCTAATTAAATGGAACATTAAGCAGAGGACCTCTTTTATTTTATCAGAACCAAGCTACGTGTTATCAAGGCGATGTACAATTTATTTAAAAAAGTTTAAAATTTTTTAGACATCAAGGTCTTAATATTCTTTCGAGTTTTCGTTTTATCTTTAAACAAGATGTTTATGAATGTTTTAAGATTACAACTAAGAAATTACACTTCATTAGTCTTTAACTAAAAAAAACCTTAGTATTGGAGCATGTTAAATGCATTTCTACATTCTCTGTATATTTTTAAAAGTTTTTAAAAATTAATTAAACTTTAGAAAAGTATACTTACAACGTACTTTAGTGCTTCAAGCGTAGAATAAAACAAAATATTATAAATCGTTTGCCATAAAACAAAGTGCAAAAAGTTAAAATTAAAAATGTTTCGCCGTGCTAAATTGCAGCCTCGAAGAACCGACATAACTCCACTTGACGTAACAAGCTGTTGCAAACTGAATTGCGTTGGTAGCGTATGCCAATTTAGCCACAAATGAAGTGTGCGTACTGATGACATCGATAAGGTAAATTCTCTCACATTACAGTCTTATGTTTGTATTCTAATTATTAGTAAATCAGTTCTTTTGGTAATAATTTTTTTAAGCTTCATTTCTTTTTAATTAGATCCTTTTTTGGTCTTGGTAGTAAAATATTGTACCAAAAGTTTTTTTATGATTTGTATGCAATGTTAGCGACAATATTCATATACGTGTGAGTACCACAGAGATTTTAAAGTAAGTCTGCAGTAGTCAAAGCGAAAATGTAATATTTTTCTAATCCGCATTTCCTTTATAAATACTAAATTTCGTATGATCTCTTCATGGGAACGGACACGTGTTTTAAGGAGATTTAAATGGAACATTTAATTGGATGCTGTATTAAGATTGATTTTTAGATTAAAGCTTTGTTAAACTTTTATTTTTGATACGAATTCGTCTTGTTTTTGTTTTGTAACCTTTAAAAAATATTGAATTAAAATTATTGAAAACGAAAGCAATAGTGTTTAGAACACTTTAAATAAATTAGTTCAATAAAGTAAAAAAAAATCAAAAGAAAATAACTCTCATTAAAGACTTATCAAACCTTTAAAGAAAGAATACTCACATAAAGACTGTTTCATAATACAGATGTTTTTCGAAGTAATATTTTATGTGGGAGGTTTTGCGATCTTATTCCAACAACCGCTAGATATTAACGTGAATCACTAGCACTTCGGCACTCAGCCAGATTGGAAGCATTTGCAGAAATTTGCTCCAACTATTGTTAGCTTCAAGATTGCTACATTACGCTTGCGAGCATCGTTCTTGCATCTCGGTACGTATTATTAAGTCTTTACTTACCGTACTGTTTCTATTCCATTTATACCAAAATACAACAAAAAGTGAAATCTAATTAAAACATGACAGGTAAAGAAATTAAAACTACGTTTTAATGTCTCATGTTTTTGATAGACAAAAGCTACTTCGATTGCATCCTAATTATAGACTCTCGCTGCTAAAACACACATATTTTCATGACTGTTTAGAAATTTTGAATAATTACTAATATAATATCCAACTAAAAAAGTAAACTGTAATTTTTATCTTACTTATAATAGGAGTTTGAATCCATAATGTCGATTTCCAACACCTTTTAAAGCTTCAAATATTTTCAAGATAACAAAACAGCGAGCATAACGATCTCGATTATGTGTCTGTAATTTTCTAAATTGCTAAGGCCTTTCCTTATTGCTGCTTTTAATCATTACCATAATCGCGTCATTTAGATGTTATTTTAAGGGAAAATGGATGGGAAAACGGTGGTATACGTTTTCCCTTAATATAATACCTAAATGACGAATAATGGAACAGCTCACCTGGTACAATACCACAACCACACAGAAGACGTTTCTGAGATGGAAGTAATTGCGCGTTTAGTCTGATGAGTGTGAGTGCCAGAGGATTATTTAATCCTCTTCCTGTTTCCACTATCAGTACAAGGAAAGAACGGGAACAAGTCGTGTATTTGACAGGGGATGGGACGCTTAGGTAGGAGGAATATCCTCCTTCTATGCGTTGATTAATGGTAGGCATCGCTGTAAATGCAGATGTCTATGGGCACAGTCACTTTGGTATTGTAAAAATATCTCCGAATTACCTTTACCTTTACAGCCATCTCATTACTTGTTTATATAGCTATCATCTCTAGGCATACATAATTATCTGGACATAAACATTTTCTCAAAGTTTACGTGGCGGTTGTGGGAAGGAATACGAATGTAAAAGCCGTTCATCCCGGTAAACGATTTTGGTGTTCTAATGGATTGTTACGACCTCGCTACGATTACTGCGATACTTAGCTGAATGCTCATATCGCTATGTTGTAAGGTTTAAGGAAACCGACATATTTTTACTAATGAAAACATTTTATTGACTCTATTTTGTAAGTCTACAGTTAGTTAGTTTTAACTTGTTCATCTTCATTTTGAAGTAGCTGTTCTTGTTGACCTAGAAAGAGATGGATGGATTGCGTGAAAAGTGACATGATCAAGAAGGGAGTGATGACTGAGATGACGGATGACAGAGTTATTTGCAGGACGAAAACCCGGTGCGTCGACCCTACGGAGTAGGATAATGAGGAGGAGATGATGATGATCTTCATTTTGAAGAGGGTAATACGGTTACATTGTCACAATAACTATTACATTAGAAAAGCACGCGGAGTTTGAAAGGAATTTAAAGATTCTAGAAAAATCGATTAATCTATGTATCCTTAATAGAATTGTTAAGGATATGATCGATCGATCCCTTTAATGTAAGGATTTGTCTTAAGCAATAATATTTAAACAGTTTCTGGCTTGTAAAAGTAACAAACTTTACTACATACTCTGTGTAATATCTTCACAAATTACTTAAGTTCCAGTTTCCCAAATGCACCAACAATGATATTACAGACGCTTAGTGTACATCCAAAACTGTTATTGCATTGCTGGAACGTGCTCAAATAACCCGAATTCTCTGTTATTTCATTACTTACTGGAATATCGAGTGTGTTTATGTTGAACTTAAAGGTAAATTTATTGTAACACATATTTAGATGTTTTACCGGTTGGTATAGAATTTTGGGTAACGTCACGTTACCAATGTGTCAAGTGTGATAATTGGTCAGAAATTATTTATCTCCCCTCCTGTTCTTTGACAACTGGCTTTTCATATCATCATCAAGATTTTTACCTATGATTTATGTATTAGGTCGAAAAAATGCAAAAAAAACAGAACATAAAATAAAAACTGAATCATACAGATAGCATCATCAACTTGCCCTTATCCCTTACGGAGGGTCGGCACAGTATGTACTACTCTTCCATACATTTCTATCAGCCGTCATATCTGAATCCACTCCCTTCTTAAGCATATCCTCTTTCACACAATCCATCCATACTTTCTTCGGTCTTCCTCTTCCTTTGTAGCCATCCACATTCATTCTTAACACTTTCTGGTTTATGTCCCCATCGTCTGGTCGCATAACATGTCCATACCACGTTAACCTTTTGCTTCTCAATTTCTCCACCACTGGCGCTACTTACAAACTTCCTCTAACAAACACATTCTTAACTTTATCCTTTCTTGTCACACCACACATCCATCTTAACATTCGCATCTCAGCATCATACAGATAGCATATTTGAAAAATTTGTTTTGAAATAACTTTTTTTTAATGAATTGAAAGTCTTAAAAGAATTATTACGATCCGTAACTGTAAAATAGCTGACAAGTAGTATTATGAATTTACACATAAAATGCAGAGTAAGCAGAACATACGCTCACAGCACTACAGTTTGTTTTTCCATCAAGCAGAAAAACCACAAAAATACAAATAAAAAGGCTTATAGGAACGTGATGCCGCATAAATCTTTGTTAGCCGTCATGTACGACCCGTGTAAAAAACTATGCCAAAACGTCTATGTTACCATTTGAATTTATTATTTTTGATGGAGTAATCGCTCTTGTACGAAAAACCCTATCTATTAATTTCTTGTTGATTTTCCGGGTGAGATCGGTGATTTTTATTTCAAGTAACCTTTTTTACTGGCAACGCATTTAACTATTGCGACGGAAATAGCAAACTTTTTTGGATACATCGTTTATAGACACACAATTATTTTAATCATTTTTCAAATTATTATATTTTAATTATTATCTAAAATGAAAGATTATTCAAACGCAAAATATTAATAGTTCGTATCAAACAACCCGAAAGCAATCAACGCAAAACAAAACTGGCATCGACAAATATGAATTTGCGTGGCATAAAATGTTTTTGAAAATAGATATTGAACAAGGGTCCGCTTCAGAACTCTCAGAGCCATTGTCCGCGAGATGATAACAAAAATGAACAGCTGCCATCCATTCACTACTTTGAATACGTTGAGTGTATTCCGATACGATAACAGGAGGCATTTTGTTTTTTATTTTGACATAAAATTTATTGAAGGAACAAACTCTGAGATGTGACGAACACGAAAGTAAATCTGGCCACTACAAATAGACATTCTACAATCAGACAATATGTAATTAACAAATTCATTGAAGAAATATGAATGAAAATGATAAAAGGAAAAGATACAACAGGTTGAAAAAGGGAATCAGAATAAACGTAACCAAATCATAACGGAGAGAATTTTAGCTCTTGACAATAAGAAACTGTTTTATAAAACAGACTTTAAAGCACTACATTGAGCAATCCAGTGCTCTCTTATTATTGGAGTTGTACTACTTTAGAAACCTAAATTCGTCTTTATAGAAAAAATAACAAACTTTTATAGTTACTTTAGTTTCTTGCTTTCGAATGAATTGATTTATTTATTTCAGTTGCGGCCCGTATTGCATCGTAGAGGGAAGAAATAAATAAAGTTGATTTCACCATTTATTTCTGTTCCGAGGAGGCCTTACGATGAAGCTCACGCAATATATTCTGTTTCAATCAAATTGTACAAGATTTTACTATGTTGAAGACGAATGAAAGCTTTTATATTAACAGAAATATCACACTGTACTTATATCTGTACAAATTAATTTGATTTGCCAATATCTTAGTTATTATTTCAATGATGTTTATGACTAAAAATAGGTATGCAACGTCAAGTGCTAGAATATTTTTTTACATACTGGAAACTAAATAAACTATAATCTATACTCTATACTAATATAATAAAGCATAAACACACACTTCTTTGTTGCCTAAGATGTCAGCAATCACAGCATATTTTTGAATAATTCTTTTTTTAATAAAAAGCCCTACACTTACGTCATGCTTTAGGCTAAATATTTTCACGCCATTAAACTTAAGGGGTAAATATTTTGGATAAAAACTCTAATGTGGGAAAGAGACCATAAGTTGCTGCCAATATCAAGGAAAAAAGATTGTCATGGTTTGTCATCACGTCATGTCATTTTGACATTTGCAATTGAGAATTTGACAAATGTGTTTACATTTACATAAAATAAAGTTTTTATAATTTCACGCGGATGAAGCCGCAGGGGAACAGCTAGTATCTTATAAATTAAAATGAAGTTTTAAGAATTCTTATTGTAATAGAAAATCCATTAAACATAAGTACGAGTAGAATGCATGGTAATGGATGACACAGTTACAACATTCCCTTGAGTAGGAACATCCGTCAACAGTGTTCGAGGAAAGGGCATTAATGAATACCCGAAGGATTTGTGTCTTTTTACAAGGGGATACGAGTATTTACTGTACCGCATTGCGGACCGTATTACGATGATAAATAAAATTAAACATTAACTGCACTCAGAGTCCTTTAATCACTAGTAGATTAAATACAATAATTGCATTACAAGTTGAAGTAACAATTAAAACGATTATGGTAGTTATTAGTTCACTTAAATTGTCATCCGAGGTTACTATGAAAACTACACTTAAATCAAGTTTTTAGGTAGTCCTAACATCTAAATTTTTCAAAATTCTTTGGCATTTGTACGTTTTATAATTTCGTAATTTTCACTTAATTTGTTCTTCGTTGTTGAGTATTTTATGAGTATAAACAAATGATGCAATAATAAACATGATGGGAAGTAAAGTTTCTCCATTACCGCTATTAGCATGTTTAAATGCATCTTAGTTTCGACTAATGACTACTCGGAAATTTCTGTTGCCAGTCGATGCTGTTAGTTATAAGCTTATTACGGGACATTATTGCGAATTTGAACAATTATAACATTTACAGTCAGTCCTACCAAATTCTTGTAAATTGTCAGATAACAACGTGTAAAGTATGTCATGGAAACATCGGATTTTGTTACTCTATCTTATCAACGTCATTTTTAAGCTATCTGAGCCTCTATCAGCCAGTGGTGGGACAGGCCCTTAGTGTTAATAAATTATTTTGAACGAATGAATGGCATCTCCTGTAAAGTCTATGGGCAACTATCACTTCTTTATAGCTGAAGGTATACAATTTTTTATTTATTCTGATTAATTTATAACATCTATGCATTTTGAACAGGAAAAGAATATTAGTATGGGATTTAATAAATAAAAATACTGCATTAAAACTGTCGTCTACAATTTCAAGTGTTATAAATGCAAACATAATTAAAACATTCTTGATAATTTTATCGTTTTAATTCCTAGACTATGTTTAATGATCATGTACGCCGACGCTATCGACTCGCCTTCATGTCTAACGATGAGGTGTGAAGCGCCTATTAATATGTCGGCAGAATAAATATTTATACAGAAACGATAAAGTTTTCTGTTCAAGGAGAATCCTTAGCTTACATTTTCTTCATTTATGTAACACTAGTTTTTACTCGCGACTCCGTCAGCGTGGAATTAAAAAAAGTCAGTAGCCTGTAATTTCTTCCTGACAATACTCTACATCTATGCCGAATTTCATTGAGATCCGTTTAGTAGTTTAGGCAACAAATTCAAACATCCATCCATCTATACTTTCACATTTATAATATTAGTAAGATATTAAAAATTAAGTTATATTTAAGTATTTATCTTCTTAGCTCTAAATTAAGTTTATGGCTATATTACATCATACTTTGTTAATTGTTATGGGACTTGCAATTCATCCAAACATCATATATCATAATACAGTTATATTTTACAATACAAACAAAGGGAAAATCAACATTTCGTATAGTGCATAACTAATTGGAGTGGATCCAACGACCACTAATCCCTGTTAGGTCATGACCATAATATCAATATTGAGTCGAGTTTCCAGCTGGTGTACGTTTTAATCAAAGTGTTAATACGTCCCTTTAACTGACGTTAATTAAATTTGTTTTTGCTGAATATGATTCAATATTTGATCATGTATGAACTGTTTTTTGGTATTAAAAATAACATTTGTGCGTTTTGATAAAACATCTTTTTTTTTTTAAAGGCAATGTATACAGAAAAAAATAAAAATAAGACGTATTTTATAATTTGAATGCAATAATTAGTTCCTTTTCATTCTGTGATTATG
>LD688932.1:1317780-1338688 GCA_003118335.3 Papilio memnon | reverse complement strand
ACATCTTAGGCAACAAAGAAGTGTGTGTTTACGCTTTATTATATTAAGTATAGATATCTCAGATACAATCTTTTTTGTTTAATCTACTTAGTAATTAATAGCAAGGATGGTAAAGGAAGTATTGAACATATTAAAATTACCAATATAATTGAATCTATAACTAAATATATATATAGGATCTAGCACGAAAATTTGTGAAAAAGTAGCCGTAACGTCGTTGTCGAAATTTATATTATTTGTTGATGTACTTTAAGCCCCATAAAGCCCAAAAAGCTCTACATAAATAATACAAAATTCTATGATGTTACGATTATTTTCTCGCATATTTTTGTACAAGGCCCCATGATCTTTATAACGCGCTGCATCTAGATGAAACGTGAATTGGACAATACTTAAATTTGCATATGAGAGAAGCAGATTATTTATTTTTTGAGCCAGAAACACTTTTGGAGTTGGAACTCTGCCAAAAGTTGGTGTCAAGAATTTAAAAGAAGTAAGTGTAACTGAATAGAAACTTGATGTTAAGCCAAAAATTTATAACAGCTTGAAAGTTGAAAAATACAAATCGGAGTGATTATTCGCGACGCTTATAATCAAGATGCAATTTATACGATAGTAGGAGATCAAGTTTTTGTACAATCTTTTCGCTTTTATTTCATGAATATTTGTTATTGTATTGTTTTATCATACATGATATCATCAACCAACTTCAGATTTAGAAATTTGCAAATCAAGAAAACAACAGATTTAATTATTATTCTGCTTGTGATAGGATTAATGAAGCGAACTAAAGTGTCTTTTGAAAATATACCTGCATAAGCTACATGTGTTTTTTTAGATGATGTTTTATATCTGTGCCAAATTTCATTGAGATCCGTTAATCCATTTTGGAGTTACATAGTGATAAATATCTATCCATCTGAATTTCCTAATTTAAATTATGTAAGTTTTAAAAAATAACCGATTAATAACATAATCAACCGACTTATTTAATGAAACATACAATTCACAGCCTTTTAAGTAAAGATTACTATTTTTTGCATGGTTTTTATATTTGAATAATCTGAAAGTATGTTTTCTGTTACTTTTAATTCTAGTTCTACACAAACGTTATCCGCTTTTGAAAAGAGCCTTTTCCCAGAAATTCGCATATTTTCGCGCGAGCTAGATCAAAGAACATCTCGTGAATCTTTGTTATAACTTTAGCTTTGGTAGCGACGTTTCATTTTTAAAACAGATTTGAGTGAATCATTTTGTAAGTATTATGTTTTGTGCGAATTTACTATTCGCTTATTTTATGTTCTTGTTATTTTTTTCAAAAAAATTTCAAGCCATTGACATATTTAAAGTATTTATTAAATTTAGATTATCGGTAATAATAAAAATCTCTAAAACGTAAAACTTTTTTTTTATTCGTTTAGTCACAACAATCTACAAGTCTCAGAAGCACAATCGGTTTATTTGGCTATTTTTTATTTGATGCTTATTATAAATCTCCTTTTGTATAAAAATACATATACACTTTATAACACAGGAAAACTTAAAAAGTGTGCACACAACATTTTTGGAATGCAGCCAAAGCGTATCGTAAATATATCCGTTTATAAACATCAGTATCGCTGTGTTCGACGAGAATTTATACGTTTTAAGATATAAAACAATTATATTCATTCATATATCATGTAATTCTAAAACATATTTATTAAGAAACAAATTCTAAGATTGTAATATGTATAACAAAATACTAGACTGGCGCAGGGATCCAATGTGGGATCACATCTTCATGAATTAAACTCTCCACTTTCCTCGTCCCTGCTTCATCTTCCCCCAATCAATCTTGAAAATATAATATCAATTGATCAATATTAAATTTGAGGTAAAGATTAAGTAGGTATAACGTTATAGACAATATCTATGAATCTAAGCCATATATGTGTATAGTGTAACTTTGACATTTGAAATTTCAATTGCTTGATGCGGTATGCTTGGAACAGATGCAAGTCTACTATTTGCATGTTATTAAAATTTACCGTATCTAAAACCATATCTAAGTATTTGCTAGAATGGCTTCGTAATCAATATTTTCTACCTAAACCAATTAATTCCTGGAATACTGAACATTGAACCGCTTAAATTTGTTTTATAAGTGAAATTCGAACTCAAACAATAACACGGACCTCACAAACAATAGGAAGTCATTGAGGTTAATAGGATGCTTAGAATGTACGAAGACTAATTAAAATATTGTTTGTTAATAAGTCTAAACAAAACAACTTTTCAAATAATTCGTCACGATAATATTTATTTTGGTCTTACGAGATTTTTACGATTTTCCGAATAAATATAATAGAAATATACAGTAGTTATTAATAATAGACATAATTTCAAGATAAACCTGATTCACAAACTGTACATTGGTTAAAACCTAAGACCTAAGATAGTCTAAGAAGCTCCCACAAGCTTTAAACTTTAATGTTCAAACGTTTAAACTTTGAGCCAAATTGAGTGAAATTTTACCTTTTGTAACTTCATGTTAGGATAGTTTCTGATAGGAAGTACGACTAATTAGAAGTTGAAGCTTAACTTGTACACATTCTGTCTTCCCCCACATTCTTAACAAAATTAATTATAATAATTTAATAATTAATTTCCCATTATTTGTGGTTACTTGAATCATAAACCAGAATATGTATAGAACGGAAATGAAAATGACACTAACCGCCGAATACTCAAACGATTTTAAAATATGTTTCGAAAATTCCATTTAATATTTTGGCTTCCGTCAATTTGTTTTAGATTCGTTTCAGTACTAAAATAAAGTTTTAGTTAACATATTTAAGACGTACAATGTTATTTTGCTTGAAAAATAAATAATGAACATTTATTTTGTGCCGAATTTCGTTTCTAAGGTACAATTTCTCTACCTACTATCTAGCGTTTCGTTTCGAATAAAAAATGCTGACAATAGAATTCAATATATCAAGTTATTGTGTCGCGGTGACAGAGGTTTCGCGCCCAAAACTTTTGTCCGGCGCCGACAGCTGCCGCCCCAATCATTTGTTGATATCCTGTTCCCTGTTTCTTAACCCACTGTACGAAAACTACTACACATATCGTTAACATATGTATAACTCGTATATAGTATTTAGAGGCATTTAAAATTACTACCCCCAGTGTCTGCCTTACCGTTTTACCCTCGTGTGTAACTGCCATTATTTCAGTTCTGGTTTGGTTGGTTAGTAAAATTTGATCATAATTGTAATACTATTACTGAATGATGGAAGTTAGTACTGTTTCAATTTTATAGATATAGTGAAGGAATTAATCGACGTTAACGTTAAATGTTGTTTTTGAAAAAAAAAACGCAAATTGACAAATTAAAATTATACAATAACATGAGTGCTTTTAAAAAAGTAAACTGCTTCAGAATTTCATACACATGAGTGCTTTTCTGGAGGCGAGCGAATACGTCGCGTTCACAAGTTCTTTCGAAGCCAATGATTAAACTCAATTTATAAGATTAGAAATGTTTCTAAAAAAATAGTGTTGAATGAACTAGAATTTCGTTTGGTACAAAAATCAATTTTGAAATTACTTCACTTTGAAATGTGTCTCTAATATATTGGAAATCCTGGACGCATATGAAGGGGAAATATCCTCTTTATGTGCGTGTTCTCCTCCGTCGATTAAAGGTAGGAAACGCATTAGCAATTGCGGATGTCTATGGACAGCGGTCGCTTCGCCATTTTGGTGGACGTAGGTGGCTGCTTGCCCGTTTGCCACCTTATGCTATAAAAAAAAACTTACGTAGATCTTATGATCTACGTTGGGTATTTCATTTTTTTCAGGCAAGTTTCATTGTAAAGGTCTAGTCAAATATGGGGATTCGGACCCTCCATTAGATTAACTGTCACTACTATTTAAACTTACTTGCATAACCTCTGTAGGTTAAAACCCTCATACAAAACCAACGTGTGAGACTTGCGTTAAATGCTTTAACGGTTTATAACTATTTTTGAAAAATGTTTTAGTATATATTAAATCACAAAAAAATTCAGTTAAAAATTTGTTTTATGACAGAAACTTCAAAATAAGTATGGAAAATGACCAGTTAGTTTTTAAAGTATTGAATTTATAACTTAGTTTTAAAATTAGCCATCAACCGAAAGTCACGGCAGCGGTAATGGTTCGTAAAATGTAGACTTAATTAACTGAAACGAGCTGATATGTGGAGAAAGTTTTGCCGTTAAAATACATATTGGAGTTTAAATTAGACCTTTATGAGTATTTACTCGGTCATTCGTAGTCCCAAAATTCAAATCTACATAAAAATTGACATTTTCATATTTATAAGCTTGTTATATTTTTCAAACTTGACAGTAAAGCCTAATTTTGTAGACATAATTTTTCAAATGATTAAATGAAATCCATGTTCGGAGATAAACTTTAAATTGGAATGTCGCATGCCGTGTTACACTAACGAACCACAACTTTCAAAAGTTACGGTATTGAGTAAAATTAATTGTGCTTCATATGAATCAGAACTGGCAATACAGGATTCAATATAAATCTCTAACAGAGAAATTCTATTACCAACTTTAAACTATAAAATGAAACATTTTTAGTTAATTTTAAATGAAACATATGATTCCAGATAAATCGTCATCAGCTTACAATACAAAACATATTTGCCAATGAAGGTCAAGCACACTGGTCCAGTGCAGGTTGGTTGACTTTACACATATCTTTGAATTTCTTTGGAAATATGTGCAGGTATCAAGATGATTTCTTCCACAGAAAGAACGTCTGACAAATGAAGGTATAAAAATCGAAAATCACATTGGTACATGGCGGGATTCGAACCCGGGACCTACATTTTACAAATCAAGTGTTTAAACTGTATCACCGATGCTCTTCCAGACAAACAGATAAATAACGTTTCTAAATTAATCCTGCTTAATTGAAATTAAAATCTTATTGAGAGTTCGATCTTCTCAAAGATCGGACAAAGTATCCTGCAGTATTGCGCATGTCCATGGGAATCGATGATCGCTTTGGTATTCCCTTTTCTCGATTGCTCCCTTCTTTTATAAAATTATTCATAATTTATAATTCTCCAATTACTTAAAAATTTGACGCAATTCATTAGAACCGTAGATTAATCTTAAGGCTTTACATTTCATTACGTCCAACAAACTAATTACCTTTTTGCAACTTGACAAGTAATTAATTAAAATCCCATCTGTTACCAGTTTAACGGAGAAAAATCATTCGTTTAAATTTAATGTCAACGTAAGTCAATTATTTGGATTAATTAATTCATCATACGAGAATAATTGTTTTGAATGATAACACGATAATTGCACTTTAATTTGCTTTTTTCGACAATTTAACGTCGTTCACCTGTATGTCATTACTACGCATTTATATTGTCAAATCTTACAATCGATGACTCGATTTAATCGATTTTTCAATTAACATTGTAGGGTTTATATGGTTACATTTTATAACTAGTTAAAAGTGTAATGGACAGCATTTATCATCCTCTGAAGGCAGAGTTGAGTCCATTATGAACTTACTATTGAAGGCTCCTTACCTACTTTGTCATTTCCTGCAAATTTTGCTTGTAATACTTACGAAGCTATTTTCGGTGCGCAAAATTGGTTCCGAGAGATAACTTCGACTACATTCCAAAGTTTCAACTTAAATTTAAACGAGTATTATTACGTACTCCAAATTCATACGCAGTTCATTTATTCAGTACGAAGTTATAGTTGATTGTGTTGTTTTCGAAATGTCCGAAACTAAGAAGACAATGTACCGGCAACCTGATAATTCTTTCCATATGCCTGTAAGCTCAGATCACTTCACTATTTGATCAAATGCAAATGGCCCCTTACTTTTACTTTGGAAAAATATAACAAAAATTAGGCTCAGGAGCCCAAAGTTCTTGTAATTTCTATATTGACACGAAACACGGGTCAACTCGAAAAATTACTTTTCTTGTTTCTGCAACAACTTCCACTCTATAAATTAAACAGTTGTTCAGGAAATATCCACGAAGTAATGCGATTACTCTCGAAGAAAACTTTATGGGGGAAATTTTTTATTCGTTTACTTATCAAAGTAAGGTTTTGCAGGTTTTGTTTTTCTTATTACATTTCCTTGTTTTGTTGTTGAAGTTCGGCTTTAATCCACTAAGTTGAATATTATTATAAAATTGAAGTATACAAAGTTTTGAAGTACGCTTCTTGGTGCTGTTAATGTATTTTTCTGTGTTAAGCGATTGACTCGCTAACTTGAATTTTATGAAAAGCATAATACTTTAGCTTCACAGAATTTGAGTATAATAAAATTCTAATTCTCATTAAAGTCAGGAATATATAGCAAATTGGAAAAAAAAACTTTTTTGTTACGCAATACATACCATTAAATATTAAAATAAATTAGGTACCTATTTGTAATGTACGAGCAATAATAAATCTTACTAATATTATAAATGCGAAAGATTAGGTGGATGGATGTTTGTTAGAGTTTTTAGCCTAAAAGGCTGATCGGATCTCAATGAAATTTGGCTTAGATGTAGAGGATAATCTGGAAGAACACATAGGCTACTCACTTTTGTTTTTCTTAAATACACGTATTAAATAAAATAGTTGCATTGTTTAATAATGATTATCGTAATGACTTAAAAGTATCCTGGTTTTTAGAAACAAGGTTGATTTACAATATTTCTGTTTCTGTTCGCACAGACTGTTAAGACAGTCTCCAACTGCGCAATCTCAAAGACAAAGACGAACAGAGACTCAAAGTATAGATTAGCCTGCACTTTGCAAAATTAAAAACATCCAACGTTCGAAGCATATACGCCATTCACTTAAGACGTGACAACTGGAATCTCTTCTTAGGAAAGGATGGTAAAAATAAAGTTATGGTCGGAGGTTTACTTCTTAAACTAACTTAAATACAAAACGATGGTCAGAGATAGTAAACCTAAAGTGGATTAAGCTGGCTTCTTGTCAATAATTTATTAGAAAAAGAGACAATTTCAGGAATATGAATGACTTACCGTAAAAACCTTTCGATAATTTTATTTCAACCATTAAAAAAAGGATAATCTTGTGCTCAGGCATTTTTGACAAAAAAATTATAAGCGAAATTACTTTCCTTGAACTATGGACAAATATTATTTTTAAATAATGCAAATCTCCTTGTAAATCGTACCTGTAAAGGAACAAAAAGGTACAGAGTATAAGTAGCAATAAGCTGGTCTCTCACGGGTAGCGGCCGGCAATGTAATCTCGATTAGCGTCCGATAAAAAGACGGAGGGCCGTATTTCCACTTCCCCGTCGTTCCTGACTTCTCGACTTGCAATTTCAAAGATTACTTCGTTTGCAAAACCTTGTGGAAATATAATTTAAATCTATTGAAGTATAAAACTTGTATCATTTTATGCCTGAGAATACAATATTAATGTTGTTTGTAAAGAGGAAAGATTTTTATTCTCAAAAAGACAATTTGGAAAATCATCCACATGAGAATATTTTTACACTTGTAACATAGCCAGTTGCCGGTGTTAATTATTTCATATTTTTTTACACAATTTTCTAAAATATGTTGTATATGATTTAACTATATTTAATGAGCTTATATTTTTAATGGAAGGCGGTAAGCTGTTGTAAAGTTCCTTAGGATAGCTTGATATTAAACAAGATAGTGTCACAGTCAAACTTTATCCGACAAAATAAAAAATATCTTTATTAAAGTTATTTAAGTATTAGATTTTTGAATCCGTTTATTTTTTTATAATCTTTCATATCGTAGAAGTAATAGGAGTTGATATGGGAATACAAACATTGTATGAAATTATTTTCCTCGATATTTACACAACTCTCGGCGACACTCTATGGATTTCAATTAAATTGTAATCGTTAAATTCTTTCGCATGAACGTTTATCAGGAAAAATATGTAAGTTTTTCTTCATAAAAAAACATTTTTTCTATACGCAAAAATCCATGTAGATAGAGTGGATTATATGAATTCAGTACTATGAAATATTTTACGACTTTACATAATTCTCTAACGAACATCCTAAATTGGCAAGTAGCCAAGTAAAGAGAAAAATATTCTATCACCTGTGCACCTCATAATTGACAATTAATTTTAAGGTAATTTACGTAAGTAGTGTGAAATTAAAAAACAATATTACAGTGTTTACGAATGGTTAAATTAATTGTAATTTGTATCTTAAAAACTCATCCGCGACTCCATCTGTGCGGAATAAAAAAGGCTAAGTATTCTTCCAGACTATGTTCTACATATATGCCAAATTACAGTGACATTTGTTGAGCCGTTCTAGATCTAGAGTAAACATCCATCCATTCATTCATCTTATCTTTCATTTTACTGATATTATAAATGCGAAAGTTTAGATGGATGTATGAATATTTGTTAGAGTTTGTAGCATAAACTGCTAAACATATCTGAATGAAATTTGGCATAGATGTAGATTGTAGAGAATAGACTAAAAACACATACTTTTGTTTTTATTGAATTCCACGCCCATGGAGACGCTGGCGAATGCTAAAAAAGTAACAATTTAAAACATGTAATATATAAACCTTAATTTCAAGATTTTAATTTAAAATAAACAAAATAATTTATTTATATCCAAGTCCTTAAGATAAACATTTCCAATAATTGATCATCAACGTATGAAGCGATCCGTATTAAATATTTCGCAATGTACCAAGTCAGTGTGTCAAAATAACAAGATAGCGAATTGTAATACGTCAATGCTTCGGAGTATTGGAGAATTATGTAGAAATGATAAATCCAAATAGTCTATGGATTTTTTATCATTAAATATCTAATTTGATGATAAGCTTTAATATTTTCGTCAATTCTTCAATAACAATTTTGTCTACCAGTGTTCGTTTACAAAAGGGATTCGACCTAAACAAATACTTGTTAACGTTTTACCAATCGTCGAATTCAGGTCTAACCTTTTATTTTTAGGATTTCTATCAAGTCTTGTTTATTTTTCTAATTCGTTAAAATATGTAGATAGATGAAAAAGTACGACTTTCTTCTCTTCAGAATTTCATTACTTAAATTCTAGCAACACCGACGTTTTGAAAAGACTGTTACATTGATTATAATCATTTAATTCAGATATCAAAGATCCATAAAGTATTAGTGTGAACTTACAAACTAGTGTTAGTAGAAAATTAACATAATTAATATCTAGAAATAAAAACTCACAATTTATTACAATAGCCTACATGTAAGTGTATCGCCAGCCAGTATCGCCGTGTCCCATCTGTCCATCAGCGTACTCAGGATGCTGTTAGGGCTGTGACGCACGCGCTGCATTAAGAAGGTGCAGCGCTTTCGCATGATGGCTTCGAACCCATCTATAAGAGCGTCTGTGAACATGGAAAAGGCGATGCAGTATCGTGGCAGCCCCATCAACATCCTAAACGCGTTGTTGTACTTTATGCTTTATGAAAAAAAATTTATCACAACCATCAAAACATCGCTGAACATAGCCTTGTTATGACTGTTCAAATAAGGAAGCATTCATACTAAACCATAATTCCCCCTTTCCATGCTTCACATTTTCAAAATCCTCACTAAATAACTCTTTCAACAAACAGCATTTCTAAACGCCTTTTTGCCTTTACATAGATGACTTCATCTGGTATACTCTGATAAAAGGCATTCAGTACTATGAAGTGGTTTCGTTTGAGCCGACGATGGAATCGTTTCATCTGGCAACAGGCGAGCATAATAAACGCATGCATTCAAATTACACATTCAATAGGCTTACAACGTGTAGCTTTACTAGAAACCATTGAAGAGCTTTTAATTAATAATTAAACCTGATGAGATTAGTTCGTTTTAAAAGGTAATAAGCCGAGCCCCTTAGTGGGGACGTATAGTGAGCTGGTGATGATGAAGTATCTCTTATCATCATCATTCCCCCTACCTTATCCTACTTCCGTAAGGTCGGACCGGGTTTTCGTCCTCCAAATAACTCTATCATCCGTCATCTCAGTCATCACTTCTTGATCATGCCACCTTTCGCGCAATCCATTCATCTCTTTTTAGGTCTACCCTACCGGTGTACTCCTTCACATTCATCCCTCCTCATAACATATCATGCCCACACCATGCTTACCTTTTACTCCTTAATTTTTCTACCATTTGTGCTACTCTCACAATAACTGATACCCTTGTCGTGTAGAATGGTTTATGGTATTCTAATAGTCATAACCTATTGGAGACTCACAAATTGGTTCCTAATAAAATACACCCCCGTGCTTTCGTTAGCAGACTAATAATAAGCATAATACATTGCTCAAAAATAAAAAAAAGTAAAGGTTTCTATTCATAAAATCAAAATATACTGTTATCCATAACACACTTAATGTATTTGAAATATTTGTTTGAATTATCTTTACAATTCCTGTTGTGTAATATCTAGTTTTCTCGCAACAAAATATCTGGGGAGTATGTAACAGTTAGGAACCCTTTTAAGTAAAGCCGCAATCTACTGACGAAATCACATCGACCCACGTTCGGGTCCGAAGAAAGACATTCAATGTGTACGATCACATATGTTGCGTTTGTTTGTTTAACCTTGAAATCGACCTTGTAATAACGGGAATTCTTGTCATAAAGAAAAGAAAAAAATGAAGAAACTAAGTTCTTAATTTTACTCCTTTTAATTATTTATAACCTATTTTATTTATCATTTATTTATATTTAAATGCGTCACCTTAGACTTACGTATCTTTTTGATACCAAATAGTAAACCTGATACTCCGATACTTATAGTCATTTAATGGGCATTTATGTAAGCCCTTAGTGAATAATTCTTATTTAACCCTTTCCTAATCTAATCAATGACATTTAGCAGCTATAAATATGATAGTGTAGAGGTTTTACATTCAGTAATAATTAATTTCAAAGCTCGTAACCGAAGATTGGCAAGTTAAATAGTCGATAATTCCTAATAGCATTGTTAATTGGGCTCGAATGGCATGATTTTATGCCTAATTTCAACCGATAAGGGGTCATGCCACCGTGTGATCACATTGCCCCGATAATATTGCTCAATAGATTGCTTTGAATTTAACAAAAAAATATCAATATACTACTTACTATTTATGTAACATTTTGAATTTTGTTAAATTTAATTTTTTTAACAGATGAATGCGTTTTGAACTTTACAAACAATTAATTATTCAAATCACTCAATAGTAAAATATAAAAGGACATACTAAACTACTGGAAGTAGAACGAATAATGTGTTACTTGATAACATAATCTTAAGATCTTCCACAAAAAATATTAACATCGATACTAATTTTCATTCTAATCTTGTTAAGAGCATACTTAAAAACTATGTAATCAATACACATTTCAGCAATGCAATCAGAAGTTTAATTTAATTAAAAGCCTTTTCTAGAATACGAAAGTATATAATTGCCAATCCCCTCGGCAATAACGTTGTCTCCGTCTGATGAATATTTCCAGTGAATTTAAAATGAACTTCAATAACTTCAATGGGTTGAATCACAGTTAATTTACGTGTTAAAATGTTAACATGAATCCAATTCTTCTTTTTCTTCTTCTTCCTTAACTCTACAGCCCTTGATGGGCCTTGGCTTGGTCAAGAAACTGTTTCCACTTCGGTCTATTCTTTGCGTTGCCAACATTCTTTGCGTTACGTTTTACACCGTCTGCCCATCTCAACTTTGGTCTCCCTCGATCTCGACGACCTTCGGGGTTGCTCGCTTCGTCCATACTCTGCACGTGACCTGCCCATTTGAGCCTGGTTAGCTTGTTGGTAGAGGTTGTACAACTCCTGAATCTAATTCCTACGCATAAAATATGTTGAAAGGTCCATAACATTTTAGCATCACTACTGGATACTATTTAGAGGAGTTAACACTCATTAATAAAGCTATCATCGGATTTATTTAATTTATTGTTTAATCATAGTGCGAAGAGGTTCCATGTGTATTAAATTACATTTAATTTAAACAATCTAGTTTGCTTATAGTACTGTGGTGGTAATACTTTAACTGATTTTAGTACAATTAATTTAAATTCAATTTTATGAGTATGAAAGGTGACATGATCAAAAAGGGAGTGATGGCTGAGATGACGGATGATAGAGTTATTTGGAATACGAAAACCCGGCGCGCCTTACGGGAGTAGGATAAGTGCATAAAATGTTTACCAAACAAAATGCTTTTTCAATTAAAAAGTAAGATTAAGGTTTCTACGTTGACGATGCTCTCTACGTTTCGTTAAACGTCGTCAAAGATAACGGTTCGTTAAATGTAACACGATGAGAAACATCCGATTTGAAATTTCCTCTGACCAATCAACATATCAGCTCTCCTGATGGTATTAATTACGCATCGCTATCATATTAGTGTCATGCTAAAATTACTTTATCAATACGTCAGACACTTTGTAACTCATAGGGCTTTCCTAAAAGAAAATGAAACAGTTGATAAATTTTATGACAATCTTAAAAATTCAATAAAGTCATAGTGAAGTGAAAAGATTTTTTTTAGTATTTTCTATTTGGCTGTTCCTTTGATAAATTTAACCTTTGTCTTCGTCCTTTGATTATTAAGATAAAAAACTACATTTTCTTATAATATTTTTCTACCCATTTCATTAGAGTACGAATTTATTAGCGAAGTACAGCAATAAACTTTCTAAACCATCCATCGTTATTATTAATTATTGACGAAGTTCACCAAAATTTAAAAGGTTCCAATTAATAAGTTAAAGTGCCAAAACTCGTTTTAGAAATTAAAAACCACAGTGAAAATACTGCAAACTATACTTAAAATTTCTAAATTTGATTTCGCAAAATTTTCAAAGTTTTACACCACTTTGAGTTTTCAACTACGGTAAATAAGAAGGAAAATCGCCAAAATATAGTTTGGAAAAACTTTAGGACTTAAGCTACATAGACCACACTGTAAACGCTAACAGCATCTGAGACATAAGATTTTTGTACACATTCTCTACATATAAAAGAGTCCAATTTTATTGTGAATTGTTACTGGTCCTATGATTTACAGCTACCAGACTTATCCACAGACCTATTGCTGTTTTAATCTATTTACAACGCAAACAGGATAGAAATTTCTGTAAATCTCAGTATTCTTTGTGGACGGCAAAAGCGTGAGCTATTCTTGTTTGTACACTGTAGTAAAGAGGAACTTTATATTGAACGGACTTCAGTGTTCCCGAGCAAAGCGAAATTTATTCTTGGAAACATCGCAATGTTTTAGTTTTAAATGGAAAATTCTTTCTGTGTTGTCACTGAGATCTTCCGAATGATAACTGGTAAGAAAATTTTAAATTTTGTAAATAAAAATAATTATTTAGAAAATCTAAATCTAGGAAAGGAATAATTTTTCTTTTCATCACCAGCTCACTATACGTCCCCACCGAGGGGCTCGGAGCCTACCCTAAAGTAAGGGTGACTAAGCCATAGTCAACCACGCTGGCCAAGTGCGGGTTGGTTGACTTCACACATATCTTTGAATTTCTTCGCCGATATGTGCAGGTTGCATCACGATGTTTTCCTTCACCGTAATAACGTCGGGTAAATTATGTACATATGAAAGTTCGAAAAATCGAAAATCACATTGGTACATGGCGTCGGGATTCGAACCCAAGACTTGTAGATTACAAGTCAAGTGCTTAAACCACTGAGCCACCGACGCTCTATTTATATCATTTTCTCTCTATCTATAATTTTTCTTTGCATGATATTATTTACCTACGTCTTAATCCTTACCATAAATTATATTCTACAAGTTGCTAGTTCTTCAAAATCATAAATCAGACTGATAGAACAGTTTTTACTGAACTTTAATAAGTTGTTGTTTTATAAAATTAAAAAGGTACTATTATTTATTATTTCATGTAGCATAAAGCAATAATATGGTCAATTTCTCCGTATTATTGGACTTCACTATGCGGTTATTTTTACAGAGAGCTCTGTGTAATGTAGAGCGTGATTTATCGCTTTTCTAATACACGGAGAGCAACGTTCATTTTTATTACGAAAAGTTATTATAACTTCAAATTCTGGAAAATTGTAACAATCGACCCAAATCCTAATTGTAATTTAGAAACATGCTTGATATACTTGTTTGATAGTATTACTAGCGATAGTAGCTAAATAAATTATCTACTAAAACGTCCGATAGGTTTTTTTTTTCTTTAATTAAGTAATGTAAAATTAGGTATTTTTAACAGATGTTTTTCTCCCACAAGATGACAAATTCTCATAGATCAGTAACTTTAACCGCTTCTTGTTTTAACGCAAGATTAATTCAATATCGCTCAAATCAGTCTCGTAATACCTATCAATAGGTACGTACGCTCGTGTACAAATTGTTTAATACTGAATAGCCTACACAGGACTGTTAATTAAAATACCAAATTAATGTATACCAAGTAATATCTAAGGATGAAAGACTTGAACGTTCAATGAAGTTAAGCGCAAAATTGAGTGAAGTTTTAAGCTTTTGTTACTTCGCTGGCAGGGAGGCGGCCGCTGAAAGGAAATGCTGCTAATTAGGTGTCGAGACTTCCGTTGTTTTTAAAACGATGTTTCTTTTAAAATGGAACAAACATCGTTCATTCCGTTCAATTATTGAGCGCACTAAATCCATTCGTTTCATTCCTTCTTTAAGACAAGGTTTTCAGTAAACAAAGATTTTATATTATTCAGTAATTTATAATTATAATAAAAGACTTTTTATAATAGTATATTACTGCTTTTAGAACGTTAATTTATAAAGATTATATTTTCCAGTAAACGAATGAATGGTTTCATTCAACGGCTTTAACAGCAAACAATAATTATAAATATCCCTTTTCGCTACGACCCTAATAATTACAAAATAAATTGCATTACCAGACAAATAAATTAGCGAGACAAACCCTTTGCTATTCAATGTTTTAAGTATTTGTAATCAGGAAGAACATATTACACTTTTTTTTTCATTTTAAGCTAAAAGTCTCAGTAAATTTACACGCAAATTAAGCAAAAAAACTAATGTTAGCATAAAACCAGCTACACTCCTCCAATAACCAGTCTAACTGAAGAGTCGGACTTCAATCAAGATTGTAAACGTGCATTTAAAACTAAATGTCTCTAACCGCTATTTTATTTAGCTATTTCTTAATGCATTGCAATCTTTCACTCTTATAATAAAAGAGCTACGTTGGGTTAGAAGTTGTCACAGCGAAACAAATTGTGTACGAAATTTCAGCGGAAAATGTAACTGTTTTGTATTAAATCTGGTGCAAATATACATTGCGCGCGGCGTGCCTTTAAAATGGAACCACGCCGCGGCGATGAATCATACAGTTTTGACATACACTGTCACATATCTCTGCTGTGCAGTTTACATACGTTAATTTGAATTTTGTTCCAGTTTTGGAATAGAATAAAATTATCTAAAACAACAGTTTCCGTCACTTTTATGTTATGCAAGTAATATTTGTCAAAATTATAATTATAATATGATTAACTTTAAAAGCAAGTTTTTACATCTATTCCCTTAATATTTTACAATTTAATACTTTGCTTAAAGTCTACAATTCTGGTAGAATATGACAACGAAACTATTTTTATAAACTTTTTTATATATAACTTATTTTGCTTGGATAAACAGTCCAGTAAGCCGTTATTCTCGTCAATGTCCGCTAGATGGCACTGCACGAAGAAATTATTCATGATTGATTAAACAAAATCATAGTATCATTAAGTTACCCATCTAGGGTTATTAACCGAGTTGGGACGAACAGCTGCTGAGAGAAATTCAGCTCGCTTTTTCCACTGCAGTCAATGCAGTTGGTCATTAGCCGCAGTAAAACGATGTTTAATTATGTTTAATGCGACTTTGAATTACAGACTAAAATTTTATTTTTGATCCTTTGTTGTACATAATGACGGCAGCTTCAATTAGGTGCATTAAATAGTACGATTCGTTAGACTACAAATTATCACCTTCAATTCTTAGAGTTACAAACATATACGTACATACTAATATTATAAAAAGAAGAATATTGTATTTGTAATAAAGTAACTCAAAAACTACTGGGACAATTTCAAAAATTCTTTCACCATTAAAAAGCTACGTTATTATTTAGTAACACAGGCTATACTTTTTTTTATTATTTTTTAATTTCCCGCGGACTCGTTAATGCTTTTGTTAAGCATTTAAACGTAAAATGTTCATTCCTATCTCGGATATATCCCAACTATCTAATCGAAGTGGTTTCACAAATGCTTCAATACATTTCAGTATCTATTCACTAATTGTCCGGACATGCTCGTGTCTAAAGCGCTTTCCAGTTAAATACGATCTCCAAATAAAGCAATCTGTAGAAACTCAAAGGCGTGTGCCTTGTCAATAACGTCTGACTTTGATGACCAGTTTTGTTTATAGCAACTGCAATTAAGTAACAATAGCTAACTTATGAGTATTGATTATTACCTTGCTAATATATATTCGATTAAATAATATTCGATAAAAAAATAATATGTTGAGTTTACTTTTAATCTATACTAATATTATAAAGCGGAAATTATTTTATTTTTGTATGCATTGAATGACTCAAAAACTACTGGGCCGATTATAAAAATTCTTTCACCGTTATAAAGGTAATTTATCTGTGAATAACATAGGCTATAATGTTTATAATTTTTTAATTTCACGAGGACGAAATCGCGAGCAACAACTAGTATCCTTATAATTGAATAGAAAAATATTATCTATAGTGCAAAGCGTGCTTAAATACTAGTAGAAATTTTGCTTTTTAAATATTTGATTTCTGAATTTTACTGTTACATTAAAGAATTTTAAGTTATACTAACTGTTGCTTTCGATTTTGTCCGTGCAGTATTAAAAAAAAATAGTAGTATCTAGTAATGTAGCCTACTGATAAAGTAATTTTTAATGGCCAAAGGATTTTTAAAATCAGTCTTCTAGATTCTGACTTTATTCGTTAAATTCAAAATTAGAAATTTTTATTCTTTATAATTTTATTATAGTATAGATTTGATATTTACGTTTTTGGCTTAACGTCAAAACTTCACTGTTCCTATTTAGTTAACACTTCTGTTAAAGTTTGACACCGGCTTTTGGAAAACTTCCAACTTTACAAAGTGGTTTCTTGTTCGATAAAGAAATTTATAATTTCTAGAAATAAAACTCTTAAGGTTGGTACAAATAAGCTAAGAATATGTAGCGTCCCCAATTTTATGCTGTTTTTAATTATTCCTTATGTTAATGAATACTGCTTTCCTGGTAAAATCCATCTATCCGAGAAAACTTTGGTATTTTTTAATTAAGAAATAAGCTGAAAATCAATAATTAATTCACAGACTAAATCGTATTTTATATCATACGTAACAACTAAATTACCAACGTGTCCTATTTTTCTTTTGCTTATTACGTCACATATTAATAATTACTTTAGTTCCCTGTTTGTCATTCGGCCTTCTAAACTGGCTCCCAAGTACTCCCTATGGTTTAATTATTCATCATCCTTTCCTCAAATTGCCCCAAATTTGAAGTAACTTTAAATTACACCAAAGTTGTTTTACGACAGTTTTTGGACCATGATATGTTTATTTTTATGATTTACATACTTTATTATGACTTAGTTATTAATGTACACCTACATGATATTTACAGTTCTAAGTAATAAAATCTTTTAAAGAAATTCCCGCTTGCAAAGGTTTCTTCTTACTGATAATTCATATAATATTTATTTGAAAAACATATCAACCAGTGATGTTAACAAAAAGAAACATAATTTCTATCACCACAACTTATAAAAACCTTACCCAATAAACTGTAATAGACAGATCAAATTCGGTACATGTATTATACAAAATATTAGTATTCGTGTCTGTACGCCACTAACGCCATGATGCGGAATAAAATCTAATTGAACGGCCGACCCTCGCGTCACTTCGACTGGCCATTGAAACGATTACACGATATAAACCGGCTAAAGGCTGATATCATAGACTATCGTTAGTGTCACGTTTGTGAACGTAAATACTTACACACCTTTATACGATCAATTGTAAAAAAAAAATAATTTAACTTTTATCAATAACTAGCTGTTGCTTGCAACTTCGTCCACGTGAAATTAGGAAATAGTAAAAATGTTACTATGTTAAACGCATAACGCATATTTTAATGGCGAAAAAATTTTTTGAAATCGGCCCAATAGTTTTTGAGTTTCAATAAACACAAAAATACAAATCTTTTCTCTTTATGATATCAGTATAGTTGAAAAAAATTAATTAATTAAAAAAAAACATTTTTAATTACTAGAAAATTAATATCAATTAAAAGTGCATTTAATCGTCATTCACTAATTAATTAGTGTAGATGAAGCAAAATTCCCGCTCTGTTTTCCAGCTTTATTGGTTCTCGTAACTATTAAATAAGAGAAGACGATCATTGTCTTCGTGGAAGTAGCGTTTCTATTTAAATTTAAACATTTAAAAATAACCGTTTTAAAGTTGCGGTTTAAATTTTAATAATAGCGAATCTAACGTAAATAAATAAAAACAAACTTAGGATATTCCAAGCTAAGCGTGAATGGGTTTTGATTAATTAAAACTACCGCCGCCGGCGAGCGGATGTAACTTAATTGCTGCAGAATATTTCTCTTTAGAACGAAAGTCGAACGGGGTTAAGTTTTATTTATCTGGTTCTCATATTTAAAACCTTTGAGGTGCTTAATATAAAAAGTTATAAATCAGTTTCGTGGAATTGTAGAGAAAAATTAAAGACATATGACGTCATTAAATAATTTTTCAATCACATCTGTCTATATTGGATTGCATGTAAGGTGATATGATCAGAGTGACTGACGGAAGATATGTTGCCCCAACCTTACGGGATCTTCTATTTATCCTAGAAGTTCTGTTTATTGTATCTAGTTTCTACATTTTTAAAACAATGCTACACAAGAGTATATCTCGTTGTATCGAATTCGCAGTTCGAGTAGATTTATGTCAACTATTGAACATTTTTTGTAAGCTGCAAATTAATTGGTTTTTACAGGTTACTACAATCACTAAGCCCCTTTTGGTTATGTCCAAACTATCAATATTGGGTCGAGTTCCGAGCTGCGGTTTGAGTTTAATCAAAGTGTTAAATCGACACGACAGGGTCCCTCGATAATTGTTTTACTGCTATTAATTGAATTTGTTCTAGCGGATTAAGCTAATTTAAACTTTTAACAATGACTTGTAGCATTTTTTACTGAAGCAAAAATCGAGTATATCGCCCCACGTATTAGAACGGTGTTCTACCTATAAAACTATAATTAGGCTTAATAATTTAGAATTTAGACGAAAAAAATTTATGACGCAATGTAGCTACTCTTATTTAGAAAACTACAATAACATTTTTATATATTGTATGTAGATGGCATGGATGGTTAAAATAAACCTCTTGGTATTATTTTGCTATTCTCAAGCGAGGCTTTTAACTTTGTGAAAACAAATACAAGACTGAAGAATTTAATTATAACAAAATATTTAAGCTCATGCTGTAAATAATGTGATGAAATAGTTTGAAGGCACTTACTTCGTTATTGTAAATAAAAAAAGATTCTTGAAGAATTTAGTACAATGAAGCGAGCACATCTTTTAAGACTTTTCAGCGTGTTAGAAAACATTTTAAAAATTACTTGATCGCAATTATTTCGACAGATAATTAATACTTATTATTTACATTATCTTAAAAACTACACAAACTATTTTAAATCAAAAACACATAAATCAGACTGTACCTTTTACCATAATAATATAGTCAACAATATTTCCTTACATTTCTTAAAACCGAGATATAAGATTCACTTCAGTTCGATAAATATTTCATCAGTGTTCTGGAGCGAATTTGCATTCGATTATTCAGTACTCTTTGCATAGTTTTATTAGAGCTGCACAACAGAAAATTGCATTTACAAAAAACGGCTAAATTCTTCGAAAATTGCAGCTATTAATATAATTCAACGTATTATTGTTTACTAGTACGTAATTAAATTGCCTATGTTACTCCTGCACACAACAATAACCTTCCAGTTAAAGTCTAATCGTAGATATCCCTAAAGGATTACTAAGTGGTAATCAATGTAATATATAGGATAAAATTATATAGTTTAATTAACAGCCCTGTAGCATTTCTTCATAAGTGCTCGATCAAAGAAATATAATACCTTAATGAGAAAGTATCCTAAATTTTAATCAAAATCTGTTTAAGAACGTAGATTATTTTCATTAAGAGTTCTGCTTGAAAGCGTTCAGTTCACGAGGTGACATTCTGTTTGAATGAAGTTGAAATTTATTAAAGCATCTATAGATAGGAAACTGGAGAAATGACCACGTATAACAATCTCTCAACACTTTTTGTCTCGTTAAAGTGGAATTGTTTGAAAGTGGTCAAGAGATACTAAAACATAAAACTTACTGTGACTTTTATCTTTCAGTGTGTCTCGACCACTTTATTTTCATCGTTAGTACGTTTATATTAAATCAAACCTGAAGTAATAGACTTTTGCGTTAAAAAAACTCCGCTGTCTGTCTGCTAATCTCTTGAGGTGACTTCTATACGAGTTCTTAAACTACCGAATTACAAATGTTAAAAATAACTAAGATAGATTCGTTTAAGTTATTTGTAACGCACACCTGTTCAAAGTTAAAATTAATTGTTTCAAGACGGCATTAAGCCTGAAAATTAGCGGCGTTACCGACTGCTGAATTTTGAACGCTCATTACTAAAGCCTTAAGACGTTAGCGGTGTACATTAGCCGAGTGA
>LD688932.1:1277818-1296020 GCA_003118335.3 Papilio memnon | reverse complement strand
TTTTGAGTTATTTCAATACATACAAAAATACAAATCTTTCCTCTTTATAATATTAGTATAGATTTACATATTTTATCGATTTGTACATAACAAAATACAATTAATGTTAATTTCACACGTATTGAAATATGTTGAATGCCATTTAATGTTTCTCGTTCATAAAATTTCACCCTCGCTAATTGTAATAGCTTTTGCGTAAATAAAGTAAATTATGTGCTTTATTAAAAGCTTTTGACAGAAGCTAAATTAAAATGAAAATAAAATTACTTTGCCCCCGGCGACATTTCGCTAATGGGTTTTCCTTTAACTTGTCATTTTTTTTGTTATATTATATGTTTAACAGGAAGTTCGACGGGATGGGTGACCTTTATATGGAACCTGGTTGAAAGATAACTGGTTGTAAACAAGGAAAACTAGTTTTTGAATTTTCATACATTTTGTCCCCTTTAAATTTACTACGAAAGTAATTTTTGGAGTTATATAAACAACTGATTACGATTTCACAAATGTAAATGTTATTTGAAAGAATTGCAAAATTACACTCAAATCTCAGTAAGAAAAATTCGTTAAGAAATCTCTGAATTTCACGGAACACGGCACAATTTATGCTCGAAAATATCGCGGAATAATTTCTTTGGAAATTGGAAATAACAAACGGTATATTACTAGTCACCTTTCAATTGTTTATTGATCAATTGCTAGGGATATGTAATGTCACAATTGTGTATGTATTTGTCTATGCGATTTTGTATGGACAATTAATTGTAACTTAGACATCGTAAAGATTTTTATGACTAAACAGTAATTATAATGAACTGAATGTCTTGGTATAGAGTTTAGTTAACTAAGGGCCTGTCCCACCACTGACTGATAGAGGCTCAGATAGCTTAAAAAGACGTCACTGTCAGATTAGGTAATAAAATCCGATATTTTCAACACATTTATACGTTGGGTAGTTATCAGACAATTTACATTTGGAACAGGCCCTTATTGTTTTTTATAAAACGTAATGTTGTAATACTATCATTTGACATGAATATGCTGAAGTCCGGTTGTCAAAGCCTGACGTTATCGACATTACACACCGTAAGCCTTTTACGAGCTCGGTTCGAACAAATTGCGATATGCGAAGACCGAATTTTCCTTCAAAGCTCTTTAGCTGCGAGAAATTCAACGGACCATTACTGGATTTTGGCAGCTTTAAATTCTTGAACATCACACAAGGCTTTGTACAGACGTTTATTAATTTGTTACTACGATAAAAATTATTCTGGCAACATTCTTTTTAAAAAATCTTTTCAGTAATAATGTGACATTCATTTTAATTTCTTAGAGCGTGCGCCTACCTGAAACTAAACTATCGCCCAACTGTTTAGTCTCACTTTTTAGTTGTGCAACTAAACAGTTGAATTGACTGCGAAACAATCGACAATCGCACATCGGTTATGCGATAGTTTAGTTAAAGGTGTGAATACACTAATTTATATATAGTGTTGATGATTAAAAAGTATTACTTGTTTTCTTTTAAGACGAGATTCAATTTGAAAAAATAAATATACCCTTTAAAATGGCATTAATTCTCGTAACAACATTAGCGTTAAAGACCGAACGGAGAATGTAATACTAAATGTCTAAAATAAGTAAGATTTAAATGTTTCGGGCCTTAATAGCAAACCGACATAAATCCTACTTTTATATCCCACGAAGACTACTCTCCTTCATTAAATAAAAACGACATAATATTATGTCCTATATTATAAAAGAGTTTTATTCAAGGTAAAAATCCTGTATAAAACGTGTATTTAGTTTTGTGATAATTTAGGACACTAATTCACAAAATTTCGTATGTTACTTTAGACATCTGAAGCCACATTTACATGGGCTTAAATTTACCCGTAGCTTTTATAAATTTAAGACTCCATAGTATCAATCTTGATACTTAGTTGATTTGAAGTTTGAAAATTGAAATGTAATGGGTTTATTAATTAAAAATTCATATTACAACTACTAGTACGACTAAATTAAATCGTTTCATAATATAATGTTGCTGCATATCTTTAGTACGTATATCTTTATAAAATTCTCTTGTACTTGGATTCGTTCCAGGACGTTGAACACTTAATAACTTTGAAGTATTAATAAATTTTCTACTTATAATAGATTTTTTGGAACAATATTCCTAATAAAATATTACATAGTTTGAAGACTGTTGTTTATGCTACAAATTCAATAGATGGAGTTACTAGTTTTTTAAATGTCGGTGGCATTGTGTTTTGAAATGTCATCGAATGGATCTCTGAAAAAGTATAATCAAGTGTTTCTTGTTGTGGTCCCGCTCTCCGTATTAAACATCTGTTCTAGATATTTTATGTAAATTTTTAACTTTTAAATATTAACCTTTGTGTCTGTACATTGCAGCTTTTGTTTGAATGCATCATTGCCCTGATTGAATAGTCGCAGCCCGTCTGACAATTACCTTGACCAACGCGCGTGTAATTTATTTTTAAATCCCTGCGGCACTCCACACGGCACGCCTTCGCAAATATATACGAGTGAGTTGCGATACGTTTTGTACACATTTACACATTTTAGTGTGTACAAAACGTGTACAAATATTCAATACATATTTAAACTAAATAATCTATCTAAAGGTACATATTTACCGCACAGTTTTATTAATTTTATTTGGTAATAATGGTTACATTCACATAGGGAAGGAGCTATACGAGGGCAGTAAAACCCCTACAACGCGCTTCCCGACAATACGTTTTTTGAATCCCATTTAGCGTTGAAATAATCCCCTATAACGCGGTTATTATCAAGAATTTTTAAAAGAACCCTCTATAAAACGACTTATGCTTCTGCCCTTTTGAAAAACGTGTTATACGGAGTATTCCTACAACGCGAATTCCTATAACTCGGAACCACCAACAGAGTTATAGGGGGTACTATATGGTCTGATTCTCAGTAGTTTTTATTTTTTTCTATTCTCTAGATTATTAGTTTTAGTCAAGATTTATTACAGAAGCATTTACTTATTGCCTCGAAAAAAATGTGCTAAACTAAAAATGTTACTCAGCAGAGAAGTACATTTGTTGAATGTAAAAATATACAAAGTTGCTTACAAACTTATAATTACCGTGAAGCTCGCTTTGGGGATTCCAACTATGAGAAAAACTATATTCAAGTTTAATGTACGGTTAAAAGTACCGCTGAGGTTAAAATGTTTTTCTTTTACATATTTACAATGAAAATTATTATTTGGTTTTGCTATAGTTGTGTAATAAAATGTTAAAAATAACCACTAGTTACTTTTAAAATGAATTTATCAATTTAAGCTGAAAATGGGTGTCACCCGCGACTCTTAAAAAACAAGAATTTATAAAAAATTTACCCTATGTCTTTTTGAAGATGCTGTTCTACATCTATGCCAAATTTCAGCGTTCCTTAGAGCCATTTGGCTACAAACTGTAACACCATTGGCGAAGCGACCGCTGCCCATAGACATCCGCAATTGCAGATGGGTTGCCTACTCTAAATCGACGGACGTAAACAGTATATTTCCCCTTCCTATGCATTTCCTCTACCGTCAAATCCACTTTCTCATCCAATCCTTTCCTTTTAGGAAAAGGGTGGAACGGGAAAGGGACTAATATTAGGTCTCCGGCACCACACTCATCAGACGAAACGCGGAATTGCTCCCGCTTCACGCTTGTCTTCTGTGTTGTCGTGGTATTTCACCGGGTGAGCCGACCCATTCGTGCTAAGATGTTAAAGCGGGCTCTACCACTGTTAAATTCTTTCGCATTTATATCATTAGTAAGATAAATAAATAACAAATATAAGTAAATAATTATTAAGAAGTAATTATAAACACACTTGTTAAAGTACTAAATGTAAACCAATTTTAAATCAAATAAAACATTTTATTGCGCCAGTCCACTAACGTACCGAACAATCCCTCACTTGACTTTTCAAGTGAAAAAACAATATATTCATTTGCTAATTTTATATTAAATCCAAGTACTGTATGGTTATTTTTATATCAAGAGTTTTATTTTGTAACACATTTATATTGCGATAGTAAGTTGGCATTATTAATAACAAGATTTTGCCCGCGTGATCCGTTCAGCCGTTCTGGAGTTACAATCTAAACAAACATAATAAACTTTCGCATTTACAATATTAGTAAGCGATAATATTATTTATCGATTATTTTGTTAAACAAATTTGATTAGAACCATCTTTAATCCGTAGATATTGATTTTATAAAATATCCGTGTCTAGTTACTATTTACGATAAATCTGTGTCGAATAATGTAAGAAAAGTCCCTTAAAAGGTTTTTCTATCAATAACGCTGACACTGTGTTCTGAGTGTAAACATCTCAGCCGGCTGTTAGCCCCAGCCGCTTACCGAGTAAACATAAATTCACCAAACTGCTGACATGCAGTGGAGCTTGCGAACATGTGAGACACATTGTACTATAAACTCTTAACTTACGCGTTTATTTAAATAACGACCTTATATAACTATACATAATGTTTACTTTTAACAATTAATGAATTAATAATTTTAACATATTTATAATGCAAAATACAAGTGAGTAGGCTGTTAGTTCAAACGCCACAAACGGACAGGGAACCTGATTTTCATAATTTAACATGCAGAATAAATTAAGTATCTAAGCGCTTTGTCTAAATGTAAAATCTGTTATATTCAAAGTAGTTAATAAAATAAGGGACTGCTAAGTATCGATTAAATGACTTCGATAGAGAATAGCAATGAGTACTTGAAGCCGTAGTTTCAGTAGTTTTTGAGTAAAAAAAAAAAAAACAAAATTCTCTTTATTTTATAGAAATCTTTGTTGTGATAAAAAATGTTTTGTTAACACATATTTCCTTAAGTTAATGCAGCTTAATACGATAGTAGCTAAAGAGAAAATTGAATCGGATTATTCCAATGAGAATAGGTACGAATGTCGCTTGGAGAGTCTAGCTTAGTTAAATATTTAAAGACGCTGTAATTTCACGAAGCCGTGTAAATACCGGAATCAACATTCTAATATTACAAAATAACATGACACTAAAGTTAAAAAAAAAAAGAAATAAAAAACATATTAAAACATTACGAAATGATTAATTGAGGAACGTAAAAGTTATATAAGAACAATTAGTATTTTTAAAATTAAATTTTAAAGTGAAGCCCACTTCACACATTCAGTTTTAACGCACTCTTTAATTGAATAGTCGTACTGTTCAGTTTAATTATGTATACGTAAAATTAATAATTGTACAATCAACTTTTGTCTGAGTTAATATAACATTTTCTATTATTCAAACTTAGAGTTAATCTTTATTATTTATGTTATCAATTAAGTTTACTTAACAACTGTGAGAATGATTACCTTACGGGAATTAGTCAACAAATTTACATGTAAATTATGCGAACTGAACTGATTCTATCAGCGAACTTGCCTAATGTAGAGCGTTAACGTGTCACTTGAGATTTATTAATGGCCGTTCAAAATTCATCGATAAGCATCGCCTTTACTTTCAAGTTTAATCTTGAAGCAATTAATCTTAGGTCTGAGCAGGTTGACGGTTTTTTATTTTTTAATTAAAGCGCTTATTTCTTAGTTGTCTAGTAAAAGGTTTCATGCGTAGTGGGTTCGAATCCGGTGGCAACTTATTGAAATTTTGCTCTTGTTGTGAGTTTTACTTCTCGAAGTCTGTGTATAAAATTGTTAATTTTAATAGAGTTATTAATTTAACTTTGTCTGAACCATTAAAGATGGTATAACTTTGTAGCGTTATTGATTTTTGGTGATTTCCCCAAGGAGTAAAAGTTTTTAGTATCTTCGAAGTTAAGGAAGTTACATAAGTTTGCTTTCTCGTACATAAACCTTCCGTATTTACTTAATAGTACTATTTAATGAATTATTATTTTTTTAATTAAGACTAACTAGACTTTTAGTATTTATCAATTCGAAACAAACCATTAAGAAGGAAGTTCACGAAATTTTTATTCAAAAAATTACGATATCCATTACAATTTTTTTATATTAAAAGTTGCTCGTACATGTAAAGAAAATATGATTTCTCGTTTTATACTCATAAAGTCTTCGAATTTATATTTTCTTTGCAAAAATTGTAATGTGAAATTATAAAGGAAAGGTCGGCCGGGGCATATGTGCTCAGTAAAATAGAAATGAATGGGTAAGTAGTCACTTGGGAATATTTTTACATAAAATGAGATATTTAAAAGTTATGTAAGAATGACTGATATTTTTATATCATTACTTTTTAATAAGCCTTTGCTCGTAATTCATTTTATGCTCTAAACGCCGTTATGAATAGATTTGGCGAAATTTAATTTATTTTAATTGTCGAAAAAATTATACATAGTTAAGCGGGCTTTGTAATAAAGTAATTTGGAGAACTGACCGCCAACCTTCGCTAGTCGGAGAGGCACTTTAAGAAGAAGAAGTGGGCTTTAACCTAAGAATAAATGAATTTTGTCATATCTTAGGCATTCTATGAAGAAAATTTACAAAAATATGTTCTACCAGAGAGAAAATGACCTAATATTCAAATTTTATGGCAATGATACCGAACTGAACGCATGGAGCAAGTGATTCCACAATTTATATTCCTTTTTGCCCGAATTATTTTTTGCGATATATTTGAGTGCTTTAAACAATTTGAGTCTAATAATTTTTCGTAGCCTACCTGTTAAATGAGCCAGAATTATTGAAATAATTCTAACGAACTTAAAATCTTAAAAAAATCCATACGAATCGAATGGCAACGAAACATAAAACAACATTATATCACCAAGACAGAAGACAGTGTTTATATGAAATACAGTTTGAATGTATATCAAAATCAGAAGCCTAGAGATTCCGCGTCGCTGTTACGTTACTGGCATCTCCTTGATAGAGACATTTAATCTAAAAAGCAATTGTTACAAGAACGTAGTTATAACGTTTGGTATACCGTAGAAATCAGTGGACTTGTTGACGATTCACCGTAACTCAATTATAAATACACATCTTGCTATCGTTTACGCAAACTCGAATATTCGATATGAAGAGCTCGCATTGCGGTATGCAAAGTTTAGTTCCTAAGTTACACAGTTGTTGAGTGTGTTTGAAAACTTTCATATCCTTGTTCACGATCGTGAATCAAAGTTTTCCGATAAAGTATTTTGCATTATATAGTTCTTATATTTCTAATGGCAATTTACTTAAATTTATCCAAACTGAAATATAATATTATCCTATAATATTCCCGTGTATGCCAGACCTTCCCGTCATAGTCCCAACCGTTTCAGAAAACACGACTAGAGCGCGCGCACACCTTCGACTATCACACAATTGTTTAGTCGCGCTTTGATTATGACCTTATATGGAGATGCGCACACTACTCGATATTTAGTACAACTAAACTGTTGTGCTGCGGAACAATTGACAATCGAACAACAGTTGTGCGATAGTTTAGTCAAAGGTGTGCGCGCGCTCTTAGGGTTATTTCTGAAACGGTCTACGGTCTGAAACGCTCTAGGCAAACGCGGCCTTTCGCACAGACACACACAACATTTTAAAATCAGTTTCAAGTTATCAGCAACACAAATACACTATTACTGAATATGACTTTTAAAGTCTTTTTAAATAGCATGTAGGTGTCGATAAAGGTTCATTTACTTTATACCAGCTTAGTCTGTTAGATATGACTATTAAATAATTTACCACATAGACATTATTTTCATAGTTCAAATTACCATACAATTAAGGTTTTTCGCATTTAAAACACGGCGTTATCACAGCTTTTCAGACGTCTGGCACATTTGGTAAACGTTGTTTTAGAATTCGCTTAGAACTCTGTTTATTCAATGTTTTTAAGCCAATTTATGCTAGAGATTATAAAGTTTGTATGATAATTAATCAATGTTCTGTTTTTGTTATTTTATCCTTAAAATTTATGATTAATTTAGTTACATTTTACGAGACGATGGGGACGTAAACCAGAAAGTGTTAAGATTGAATGTGGTTGACTAAAAAGGTAGAGGAAGACCGAAGAAAGTATGGATGGATTGTGTGAAAGAGGATATGACTAAGAAGGGAGTCGATTCAGATATGACGGCTGATAATGTATGGAAGAGCAGCACATACTGTGCCGACCCTCCGCAGGGATAAGGGCAAGTTGATGATGATGGATATGGTTTACAGACGAGGCTAGATTCTATGTTTTTCAATAGTTTATAATACTATTATTTGAACGCGGAGAAAATTAATTAGTAGACGACAATTTTGCCTATCTTAGTCTTATATTTTATTTTATATTATTATAACAAAATATGGTTATTTATGAAATAGCAAATGGTGTTTTTAATCTCCGATATGGGATGAAGTAAATTTATGCTATCATATTTTTAAAGTATTATTCTTAACCCTTTAAATTATTCTTTAATAAAATACTGTTTCATTAACATAAAACGACATTTGAAACTGAGCTTTGAAATTCTATCTTTTCATAATTATGTAAAACATGTTTGTACTTCGTTGCGTTAAATGAATATTAATAAGAATTCTGAAGCTGTTTATAATGTTTTTTGATAAATGGAAGGCATAATTTATCTGTTATTTAAATAATTTTAAAATCATCAACAGTTACTGCAAAAAGTACTAAATTTTGACAATAACGTAGATAACAAGTTGACAAAAATATTTCGTTTCAATATACCGTAGTTAATTGTGATGCAAAATTGACTATAGGTTCAGAGGATCAAATCGATTGGTAAGAGCTCAATAGCTGACAGCTTAAGCCTTTCACTCTAGTATTTGATTAACTGATCAAAACTAGTTTATCACAGTGAAGTAAAGTTTGTGACTAAAATTAGTGTTTTTCAGCCCTATTCTATTTCTAATTTCTAAAATAAAAATATAAAGGAATATTAATAGACTCTCATTTAAGATACATCCTGTATACCACTTTCTCATTAATAATATTACGTTTTATTATTATAGAATATGTTTGATTGACTATAAAGAAATGTTTTAGCTATAAAAATCTTTAAAAATACTACCGCGAATTCTTTACCAAAGAAGAATTTTTGTCTTCATATTTGTGCTTCATATATCACCTTAATGTACAGGATGTAAGAAATACTATATAATGTATACAGCCCGTATAATGGTATTATAATAGTGCTATATGTATTCACCTTTAAGGCTACTCGCACACTCTACTAAGGCAATCTATAAACATAAGGCGTCATCGCTATAAAGTAAACGACTATAATATAAAATACGACTCACATAAAAATTTATAACAGAAAATTTCACATTGAATAAAGCACTAAACATTTTATAACACACAAAATTCTATTACAAATATTATGATTATATCAAAGTACTACAAGTAAAGTAAAGTTAACAAGTTCGTAAATTTATTCCCTTTGAAAATAATTTTTAGACTACATTTTTTGGTATTAAAACTATCATTAAATATATTTTTTTTATATATCATAAGGTGGCAAAGGAGCAAGCGACCACCTGAATCCGCCAAAATAGCGAAGCGACCGCTGCCCATAGACATTCGCGATAGCGGATGCGTTGCCTACCCTTAATCAACGGAAGAGGAGACGCACATAAAGAGGATATTTCCTCTTCCTATGCGTTTCTTCCACCGTCAAATCCACGTTCTCTTTCCATCCTATTCTTACGAGAAAAAGGGTGGGAAGGAAAAGGGACTAAAGGGACTAAAATAGAAGTAATTTAATTAGAAAATTAAGTTTAGTAAGTAATGAAAATAGATTTATTTAATGTAAAAAAGAAATTTTAAACTACAAGTATCAAATATATATTAATTGCTTTGAATAGAGTAAAATAATTTAAAGAAATGCACAGTGTTAGAATTAACGTTATGTTAATTTCTTAGGAGGAACACAAAAATAGCATCAGTACTAGATACAAATAATCATCCAAAGCTGGCGTTCAGATAAAACTATAATTTTAATAATGAAGTTTTATATAATACTCTATTTGACGTGATATATCGGTTCGGCTCGTTTGCCGAAGGGTTCGAGAAGGGTTGTCGTAAAACGTGAATATGTTCGAGAGTCATGTACGGAATGTAGCCCGAGCCGTGTCACACGGGATTTGCGGCTGGACGCTTTAATTAACTTCCATTTTATTAGTGATAAATAAAACAAGATGATCGTAGAGTACACACGGATATGTGTCTAGTTAGACAAGTGGTTTGTATTCTGTCTTTGCAAATAAATTCATGAGCAATTTATTACACCCACTAATGCACTTTTACCTACATCTGGCCTTCTAGATTAGGGACTAACGTAACTGAACGTAAGTCCATCAACATAGGCTGATGATGATGATAAAATATAATATGCTAAGAAAATAAAATTCAAACATTTTATTGTAATGTAGCCATTCTTTTCTTAACAACCGCAAATCAGTGTCTAAATTTAAAAATCTCCTTTCAAACATTAAAACTCTAATTGAAACTTAGTCATTAATGCATGCCTACGTAATCCTTTAGTCTGGATTTCTCAAATCTAAACTAAGTAACTATTAAATTACCATTAAGTCTGTATTGCGCAGTTATTCTTAACTTAATTTTTACTATAAAAACCAGCACTGCAGTGAACGAATAAAAATCCTGTCCGTAACTAAAGCACCTTAATTTAATGTTGTATTCATGAACACTTTATAACGCTTGAGCTTTATTCATAAATGACCTGTAAGCTCTTCATAACGTGAATAGCGTTATTATGTATTCAGCGCTGTAATGCTGCGAGCTTGTCAAATTAGCAATCACATTAGCAGCCGTGTTCTGTTCACGACACTTTGTTGCACAGCTTGAGTGGATGTTGTAATTTATTCAAGGGTTTTAACTTTTTCTATGAGATGCGTTGAAGAGAACTTTAATAATATGTGAAATATCTTGACAATATATATTCTTGTTATTGCTATTTATTAATTACTTCTTTTTTAAAGTCGATGTGGATAAAAAAAATACGCTAAGGGATGTTAAAATTGATAAATTAAAAAATTTGCTTGTGAGTGAAATTAACTTTTCAATCGCACGAGATCACGAACACTTTACATATAATGGGGCCTCTTATTATCGAGCGCATTTTATGAATGCACCGTAATTGGTTGCAGGGCGTTCGAAAATGTTCAACGAAATGTTGAATATGATTGGCCGGTGAAGTACCATTATTTTTTCAATACAAGCGTAAACATTTCCAGTTGATTCTTTGACGTTTGCGGTGAGGTTAATTGATGCTTGATATTCATGAATGTAATCATAAATTATACTAATAATTTTAAACGAATGAAATGGAATATGAATGAAATTTAAAAATATAGCAAGGACCATATGAATGTCCATGGATCTAAGAGCGTGCGCACACCTGAAATTAAACTATCGCACAACTATTTAGTCTCGCTTTGATTCATATCAGCTATTGGAGGTGAGCACAATACTCGATTTTAGTTGTGCAACTTAACAGTTGAATTGGCTGCGAAACAATCAACAGGCGACAATTGCCCAACAGTTGTGCGATAGTTTATTCAAAGGTGAGCGCCCGTTCTTACACTACGAAAGAAATATCAAAAATTAAAAATGTAACTGTAATTATGTTTCGAAAGTTAAATAAATCCCTCTGTAAAGGAAATGTTAGACTTAAAATTACATTACAAAGCATAACACCTGCGTGAATTGAGTATGAGTCATCAAAAATGCTATAACGGAGAAGGTTGAATAATCATATAAAAACCGACCTAAAGCACAAGTATTGCGGTTTAAATTTGAATGTCATGATCAGGGTATTTTCGTGTTATATCTCGATATTGTATCATGCATAAAATCGTCTCGAATCGCACAAACAACTGAGTCATCTTAAACCTTTCAGCTTAAATGTTAACAGTTAAGTTAACCTGTCTGTTATTAAAGGTACCTATACTATGTGAAACATTAAAATAACTATCATATTATATACAAACATTTTATATAAGACTGTTGACAATAACCCTGGGTTTACAAAGTCGTAAGATATATAACGGAAAATATTACACTTATGTACAGATTTTTCGGTTAAACTCCAAAGTAACTTTATCATTTACTTATTCAAGGATAATAAAATAAACAATAGTTAAAACAACTGCTTCAATATTTCCCCTGTCAGTTACAGTCGTCAGGTTCGTTTAAATATTTCGTCCGGTGGCCTGTATTAATTACCTCCGCACGGGCTCGATTTATTACAAAACCTCTACATACGCGAACAGTAGCTGCAGTAGGCGTAACGCAATTAACGTAATACTACTGTTATAATAGCATACATTATTGTACTGATTCTTGCATAATATAAATAATCTATACTAATATAATAAAGCGTAAACACACACTTCTTTGTTGCCTAAGATGTCAGCAATTACAGGATATTTTTGAATAATTATTTCCTTAATAAAAAGCCCTACACTTACGTCATGCCTTTAGGCTATATATTTTACGCCATTAAACTTAGGGTGTAAATATTTTGGATAAAACCCATAATGTGGGCAAGAGACCATAAGTTGCTGCCAACATCAAGGAAGAAAGATTGCCATAGTAAGGTAATTGGTATTTTGACTTTTGCAATTGAGAATTTGACAAATGTAAACAATAAGTTTTTATAATTTTATGCGGATGAAGCCGCACGGGAACAGCTAGTTTACTGGTAAAAAGGATTTAAAAAATGTAGAGTTGTTGTTTGATTGTAAATAGATGGCGCTGTACTTAATTCTATATTTTAACCTCATTACAGCAAGAGTAAGGGCTGTTTTAAAATAAATACGGTTTGAGTAATTTTATTCCTTTCTATGTTTAAAAAAGCAGTATAGACCCGACGTGTGCGTTTTTAAATATTATATCAGAACCATTTTTGGATACGCCATCTGCAATTTTATTTTATTCAATAAAAGTTATATTTCCGTCGATCTAACTTTTAAATAAACGCTTCGCCAATCAAAGCGCTGGCAATACACACAGTTTTTATCCACTCTAGCTACGCCGGGACTGAATGTTTCGTTCATATTTTATTTTAGAAACAAAATTTGCTGCGAATCCTATGTTTGAAAAATTCCTAATCCATGACAATACTAAATTTACTTTTAGTGTTTAAGTATTTTAGTATGTGTAAACAATTATTAAAACGTAAGAAGAAAAATAAAACCGTCCGTAATAAACATCGTTCACCTCATTATAACCCAAACTTAAAACAAATTCGCTGACAAACGTGCAAGCGGCCACAGTTCGCTGGTTCGCTGGTTCGCTGGTCATAGACATCCGCTTTTGCTGATGCGTTAGGTAGCTTTAATCAACAGAGGAAGGGACGACATTGTCCCTACCCGTGCGTCTTATCCCCCGCCGATGATATGATTATAAGATTAGTTTAATTCATAGTTCTAATTAATGGAATAATTATTTAATTAAAAATTACAATGTATTTAAAAAATAACGAGTTATTATAATAAGTCAACTAGCCATAAAGACATTATTCTGCCAAAACAAATAACTTCCGACACCTCAGACATAATCTGTCACAACTCCTATGAAGTGGAGCCAATTTATCACAATACTCGTAGTTGCCGAATAATGTTATAGACTTCCTTATGACAAATTGATCAAGTTTTACGTCACAAAAATATCTTTCGTGTTTTCTTCTTTAACCTGACAGACAAATATAGTTCAATTCTTTCTTCATTTAATAAAAAATAGGAAGAAAAAATAATGTATCCATAATCATACTTCATACTAATTCATACTTTCATACTAATATTATAAATGCGAAAGTTTAGATGGATGGATGGATGGATGTTTGTTAGAGTTTGTAGCCTAAACGACTGAACGTATTTCGATATAATTTGGTATAGATGTAGAGGGTAACCTGGAAGAACACATAGGCTACCCACTTTTGATTTTTTTAATTCCACGCGGACGGAGTCGCGGGCGAAAGCTAGTCTGTAAATAAAACTGCCAGACTAGATGCAGCTGGCTATTACATCGTCTGTTAATTGATCATAGATGGCGGTAGTGATGTTAAGATGTAGATACCCTTAAGTTTAATTAAAAAAACACTAAATAGCTCCAATAAATCAAATTAAGAGCTATTATTTTTTATTAAAGTGGCAAGAATATCATGAGTTACATTATAAATTGTGAAGTACAACACTCGATTCGAATGCGCGGGACGCACGTAACAAAAGGAAACCCTTGTACTACTTTTCTTTCTACATTGAAAGTTTTGCAACACAAAAAAGTCGGTATTTCTGCTTCGTCTTTGTAAATGAAGACATACGAACGCGGGCGATGTGTTAAATACATATGTGCACGTATAAAAGCTCTTCTGAAATGTAACTAAAAAGCAAAACTGATACATTTGTTCTAAGAAAATGGAGACTCATGTTGCAAAATTCACTGTTTAACAAAATATTGTTAATATGTAATAACATACAGTCAATGCAATTTTATTATTAGTGTATAGATAAAGAGCACGTAAAACTAATAGAACAAACAAAACACGATAGCTCTCCATCCTTACAATAACTTATCAAGTAAATTGCAGCACAATTTACATTTTAATGAAACGCAACGTGACTGTTTAAATTCACTCGAATTTAGTACAACAGATAATACAAATTAGAACTACTCTCTGATAACATTTGAATGTTTATTTCTGGCAATAATATGACTAACTTCTGACGCCTGACCTGATTGACCCGTGGATTCTTTGCATGCAGCTTTTATGAAGGTTGAAATCTTTTAATGGAGATTTTATAATTTAAAGAAAAAAAATTGTACGTTCATAAACATTATTCCGAAAGTTAATTTATTACCATTTGACCGTTATTTCTACGGGATTTTTTCAAGCAAAACGATAAACAATACGTGACAATACGTTCACAAACATCTCGGATATTTGATTCTGAAAAATCACACCAAAATCTTTGATATCCCACATATTGTGATTTTCGTAGTTCAGCTGCGGGTATTGAAGGAAAATAGGTTAACAAAATTGAGGACGAAGATGGCCACACGTATTGCGTCATTTCCAAATCCAATTTCCTTCGAGTCGTTATTTGCACTCTTTTTTCTTATGTTAGATTAGAATTGTAACAACATGTTCCTTCTATGATCTAGCTTATTTTTCTAAGTGTACTTGAAATAAATCTGTCCCTGTCCGAAAGACCGTGGCTCGATCTATTATTCTTTTTAGAAAACTGTTTAGAATGAGTTCAATAAACAGTTCATGCCTGTGAAAAGATTATTACATTAAATCGATATAGCAAAATCGATTATGAGAGTTTATTATAATAATATTGTTGCCCGCGACTTTGTGAACCCAATATTTAGATAAAAAAATACCCCATGTCAGCTACCTTTCATTGAAAGTCCGGTCGAAATCGGCCTAACCGTTTCGGAGATTACCAGGAACAAACGCGGCTTGCGGACGGACAGACAGACAAAAACTTTTTTTAATGCGATTTTCGTTATCAGCAACGCAAATACATCTTCCCTAAATCTGGAATTTTTCTTTTGATATTATAATACAGACACTTTAATTTTATTATAAGTATAGATATGGATAAGATCGTCGTTTGTTAAATTATATTAATTATGTATTTGATGAAATTCGTTAAAGATATTACCTTCGTTAATTAAGAAATGTTATTCAAACTGCGCTGTGAATAGTAATTTAAATTTAAACAAGAAACAATAGAAAGTTGTTATGAATAACTTTTTCGTTCCGCGATATTGGAAAGTTCGTTCAGCTGAAACTTTCGCCTTAGCGAAAAGAGCAATCAGGAATTGCTTCCGCTCTTTACACAACAATCTTAGGTGAAATACTTTATTGCATCTTACAAGATAATTAAATGTTACAGATTAAAGTATTCTACACTACATTTTGAAAGTTGTTTTCTACAAGACACAAGTGCTCTTTTGGTATCACAAAGTCTTTAATGGTTGCGTTAACAGTCCCTCGGTAATGATTTCTCATATTAAATACTAGCTGTTGCTTGGGCCTCGCCCGCGTAAAAAAAATAGCCTATGTTACACACATATAAATCATCTTTCTAACGGTGAAAGAAATTTTAAAATCAGCCCAGTAGTTTTTGAGTTATTTCAATACATACAAAAGTACAAACCTTCCTCTTTATAATATTAGTTAGATATACTTACGGCTCAGTAAATAATGCATATGAAATTAAGATTTAATTAAAAATTAGCTTCTAATTGCTGGAAAATTTCTCTAGTTGTTAATTTTTATCACGGTTTATATAAAATAAATCTCCAGCAAATAAGAGAACAGTAATAAGTTCTGCACTTTAAAATGGACGTTCCGCTTATCGAAGTGCGCTATAATTTAACGGCAATAAATCACACTTCACACGAACACTGCTCTCGATAAAATGAACTGCATTAAAGTCGATTCCTGCCGATACCGGGATCAAATGAAACTAAAGAAATCGATTTTTATTTGATTTAAGTCGGTACAGACTAATTTGCACTTGAATAACGCAATGGTCAGCTTTGTGAGGGTGCAATTGATCATGCTGCCTGATTGAAACATACTTTAATGAAAAGAAAACCGAATCGAGTCATCACTCTCTTTTCCGACTCGTGTAAGGTCGGCGTACCATTTAAAACAACCGTACATAACTAAAATAATTAAATTCTATAGAATTGAAAATTTTAACTAGTACATGGTGTTATCTGGCAGATATAAAATGTCCGTGTCCATTGTCGTCATGCCCATTAGGGAGAGAGTTGTCACAAATTAATAGACAATATAACTTGTAGGGAGTCAAGGTGCATGCGATCAGACTGTGTGCGACCTCCGGCGATTCGGTCCGTATGACCTAAGGGTCGGTGGGGCCATGGGAGGTGGTGAGTAGATATAAAATTATTATACAACAATAAATAATAACTTTTATGTTTAAAATTCTTCAGTTACTTTACATATGTTTATCTTTGCAACATATTTTTTTCTTTATACGTAAAACTTTGCACCCGTCTTTCAAAGCCATACGCTTTCACGTTTACTCAAAAGCAAATGTACTAACGGCACACTTTTTAATATTCCTGTACACAGAAGAGTTAAAAAACTGTACAGTTCTTATTCAAAGGAAAAAGTGAAATCACTGTTTCGAGTTTAGTTCTGGATGTTGGTTTTTATCTAAAGTATGTTATGAGCTACTGGATTCAAAGGGTATTTTTAACTCTTTAATCACATATTTACGCTCTATCGGAGAATATAGTATAAACATTAATTAACTCGTCTTTAAGAGCGTGCGCACAACTGAAACTAAACTGTCGCACAACTGTTTAGTCTCGCTTTGATTGCTATGGGTGTATGTAGAGGTGTGCACACTACTAGATTATTAGTTGTGCAACTAAACAGTTGAATTGGCTACGAAGTATTCGATAATCGCACAACTGTTGTGCGATAGTTTAATCAAAGGTGTGCGCCTGCTCTTAAATGATATTCGGATGTTTTGTACTGTAGATTACAAATACTAGAATAATTAAAAAATATGAAAACTGTTTATGAAAAATATTAAATTACATTCGATTGATAAAATATTATTCCCGTCTCTCTTGAGAAATCGGAGCAGGAAAGCAATTCATTGACTCCACCGGATAACTTGAATAATTACGAATTTTGTAATTTCACCGGGAATTCTACCGGCATTGTGACGAATGATCTCGACTTCCGGATTCTATTATTAAATATTAACTGGCCATTAATTAAAGAGCTTAGCAATATACCAATATTTCCAGAATTCATAAAATATTCGAATACCAGCGAATGGGCGAAAGCCCATAACTCCTTCAGCGTGAAATTAAAAAAAAATAACTGTGTGGTCCACCAGACTATGCTCTACATCTATGCCAAATTTCATCGAGAATTGTTCAGCAGTTTAGGCCACAAAAGCTAACAAACATCCATCCAAAATTTCGTATTTATAATATTAGTAAGATTTAAACTAAGTAAGAAGAAAAAGGTTAGCGTGGTATGTATATTATGCGACAAGAGGATCAGGACATAAACCAGAAAGTGTTAAGATTGAATGTGTATGACTACAAAGGTAGAGGAAGACCGAAGAAAGTATGGGTGGATTGTGTGAAAGAGGA
>LD688932.1:1179345-1201452 GCA_003118335.3 Papilio memnon | reverse complement strand
TACACAAAAAAAATATTAAATATATGCTATAACTGCTGACATCATACATAATTTAGAAATTTGTGTTTATTAGTATAGATTATATGGATATAGGATTCATCGGGTAAATTTTCCAAAATTAATTTTAACTTTTTACAGGAAGATGTAATCCTGATATACTAAACACATTTTAAAAAAATCATCCTATCATCATCCCATTATCCTATTCCCGTAGGGTTGGCGGATCGGGTTTTTGTCCTCCAAATAACTCTATCATCCGTCATCTCAGTCATCATTGTCAATATATGTAAATTAGTGTTGAAGGTAAATAACAATAAATCATTAAACAGTTAGTCTAAATCTCAATCTTGTCGTTTCATTGCGTGTTCCCGGCACCCGACAAGCGCAATCGGTAGGATTCGAACCTACGCTCCCATAGAGAATCTGATTTCGAGTCAGACCAATTATTCTTTTCATTTTTACCAACAATCATTCTCTTTTTCATCTTTATTTCTACTGTCATTTCTAGTACATAAGTATCCGTGTACAGGTGAGTGCGTAAGCTCGACTCACGTAGAAGTGGCCACCTTGCACGGAATGACAAATAGAGGGACGTATCACTAGAAATGAAATATACCCGAGCCCATTCATAAACTAGTTCCCTTATATTGACTGTGAGTTATGAAGATACTGTTTGAGATATGAGCAATAAATGATACCAGATTTTTCTTTCAACTCTTACTAAAATTTTCATATTTTTTTTTATTTTGCTTTTAATAGAGAAAATTAAGAATTGATTTACTAACATACTACTTCTCATTAACAAAATGTTCCAATATAGTTATACTAAATAGTAGTTGTTGCCCGCGACTACGTCCGCGTGGTATTAAAAAAAACTTAATGCCAAATGTTATCAATATCCGATTCCGTTTGTAGATATTCTAACCAACATTCATCCATTGAAACTTTTGCATTTATAATATTAGTAAGATTGTTATATATTAGCGACTATTTTATACTAATACTCGTTGTTGCTCGCGACTTCGTCCACGTGAAATAGCCATTTTACTCAGCGACATCGTAGCTTTGAAACATCGTAGGTAACGATGAAAGAATTTTTGAAATCGACCCAGTAGTTTTTGAGTTATTTCAATACATACAAAATACAAATCTTTCTTCTTTATAATATTAAATATAGACTAGTATAGATACTCTCTGCCTCTCAACTCTCTGCTAATTAAATAAAATTATTGCTATAGTGAGAAACGCTTTTGTCTTTTTTTGTTTTTTTATTTACTACGTTTGCTTCGGTAAACACCTGGCAGGCAGGCCCTAGGTATAAATTATAAAGATAAATATCTGAGCGCGATGCTATTGCCGCGGCCATCAATCAGTTTATCTCGGCCGCGCATCGCCGCAAGTGCTCTCACGAGAGTGATAACATTAACGATGCTCATTACCATGCGAGCCGGGGCCATTATTGTAATTGCCATAATCAAATTTCTCTTGTTCAACGGAAAATTGTTTGTCATAGTTACTTACCTAAGTGTATTTTGTGCAGCCATTTTTGATCTGAATAGATAAGTGCCTACATTTAAAACCCCATGATTACCTTAGATTTGCAGTTCCTGTGGTATTCTGTTGATGAACATCTAAGTATTCCTGCTGCTGCTTGCCCCCTTCTCTTATAGTTGTTGCTCGCGACTTTATCCGCGTGGAACAAAAAAATGTAGCCTATGTTACTCACGGATAAACTACCTTTCTAGTGGTGAAAGTGATTTTTTTAAAAGTGGCATGTTTTTACGAGAATCAAATGCATAGAAAAATACAAAGCGTTCTTCTTTATAAAATTAGTATATACATAGATCAAATTTGGATGAAACTCGGGTTCGGTCATGGTTTTAATTGTTAAATTACTCCTGTAATTATGAATAAGCGTGCATAAGTAGTTACTTAAAATGTTGCTCTCACAAATGTTGGGTAAATTATGGTATTCTTGAAATTTTAAGAACAAGATCAAAGTGAGTGACGTCAGCACGTAGGCCCTCGTACTGAATTACAATAAGGACCTAACTCTTTTGGATATGAAATATTCTCATTGATAAAGTAGTTGTACGATATAGGACCTGAATTATGAAGGTTCTAGTAATGGAGATATGGAAATTACTGTATTAAATCAAAAGCATAAAGGCAAGTAATATAGATTTTTAAAAGTAATTATTAGATTATTAAGTAGGAAACGGTGAGCAAATTAAATATCTATTGAGTTTATTCGTGAACAACCACAACCTTAAGGAAGACTTAAAGAACATTCTTATTGTGTGTTACGTCACTAATTCAGAAATATTAAGAGCGCGCACACCTTTCACTAAACTATCGCACAGCTGTTTAGTTGCACTACTAAAAATCGAGTTGAATTGGCAGCGAAACAATCGACAATCCCATAACAGTTATGCGATAGTTTAGTCAAAAATATACGCCTGCTTAAGGAGTCGTTTGCCACCTTGCTTTGTGGAATATTGCACAGTATTAGATTACATATAGTTATTGTTAAAATACTGTTAACATACTTTTTATGTATTTATCTCAGTATCTGGTGGAATTATATGTTCAGGTGTTCATTGGTAACGCTGCACGGAACTTGACATCGTAAATTAATTTCAACATCCGATTATGGTCATAAACCATTACTTAGTACAACAAGCGTTCAAGTTAAGTCAAAGTGATTACCATAAAGACGATACAGCTGTAAGCTAAAATATGGTAACTTATCTCTCGCCTTAACATTTTAGACCACCTAGGCTATTTTAAATCTACGTTAGATGTAGAAATAAAAGATTAATGCAGCAATATTAATGCATTTCGCCTTTTGTTTCTTATGCGTCTGAAGTACCGGGCATTTTTTCTTAAGAAATATGATTTGAGGTTATAGACTTCCATCAAATACATGCGTTTGCGATTATTGGGAAATATTCTATAGTGAAAGAATCACCAGATGAGATGTTTGTTTGCTTACCTCTATCATATACTTTTTTCTTATTCTAAACGAAGTTTGTTATTCTGACAGATAGTTGTAGAATTAGTGAAACGTCGTTCCGACGTATTGTATCGACTCTAACTTCTCGGCAATGGTACCGGTAACGATGGTGATTTATATCGTATGCCGGCGGTCAGAGGTGGCGTGCTCAATAATTTAGTTGGGTAATTCGTCCAGGGAACGGAGCCGGCGCATCTATTATTCAACGATAAGTCCGAAACTCACGGGAACTACCTAATGTACTGGAAAGTGTTTTCTAATTTCTATACGATAAGGCATCTGTTTGATTGACCGCCGGGTCCGCAGACCGCGACCATTATGCTGAATAGTTGATTTTTATACTTCCCTCAAAAAATTTACTGAACCTGCAGTGTTAGTATTTATAATGAAACCTAACATTTGACCTACCATTCGGTATATAAGTCCACTCATGAAATAGTAAGCAATGGATAGTTTAAAAAAAAACAAACGGGTTAAAACTGACCAATACAGCAATCTTTTTTTTAAATTTGGAAGGTTCTTAATTCTTCTGTTTTTTTAACTGTTATAGCTTAATGGCGTCACCATACTATTGGCCATGTATGTTTTATACAACTTATGTATTGAATGCAATAGTCATAAATGGATGGAGGTTATAGTGAATAAAAGACAAGTTACACAACGTCCGTTTTTATTAATGTTAAGAATTTCTCACAAATATCTTTATTGGATCGTATCCATAAACGGCGGTATGCACAGCAAATGCGCTATTAATTTCCTTTACACGAAAGAAATCTTATAGTACATACAAATTCCATACAAATATTTACATGAGCCCTTATTCGTATGTATGGGTATGCTCTAATGTATCTATTTGCTCGAAGCGTTATTTTATAACATTCAAAAGAAAATTACACAGCGAATGATGCGATCAATTTTACAGAATAAGGGCATTTCCTAGATTTAGATTTACATAATATTGTCAATAAATTCATATAGAACCGTGACGCGTAACTTAAAACAAAAGAAAATGCGATACCCTGTTAATATAGGGAGCATCCCTCAATCAATTATAAAATAATTTTCTAGACTGTACATTGCGGATAAATAATTTAAATGCGATTTATTTATGTGAAAAGCTATTGCATGAAATACGTTTTAAAAACATTAAATTTTATTATTCTAATATTGTTTTAAACATAATTGCAATTATTACTTGTTTGGCGACATTTTGAAATAACTGTTTTAAAAACAATTTAGCAACAGTGCTATTACGTTTACGATTAAAATAACTTTCTTATCTAACACATCAATGTTATCTAAAAATAATCAACCTTAGGCCAAAAATTTGCAAAGTTCTACTCCACCGAGATGCCTGTACACATAAAGGACAATATTTACAATAACACTACCGTTTATTTCACGTTAAGAAAAATATTCTGAAATATGAAAATTCATATAATAGAGCTGTACATTTAGATATCTATAATTCAGTATTTAACACGCAATTATTGTTTCTCGAATAGACACAAAAAGCCGAATGATTACGTCTGTAACACACAATAGCGAAAGCGAAACTAAGTTGAATGTTCAGTTCATAGGCGAGTGAGCCTATCTACTGAAGTACGGGTCTAACTGCGTTGTGTTTTCAAGTCTTTATCGCTTCGATTTCGCTTTGGCGGCTATGTGTTACAGGGATAGATCACATGTCACCATTGTGTAGTGAGGGATGGTGCGAGCTTTGGGCGTTATGACTAGAACAGCTGCGGTGCCACTTGCTACGTCACTCGGTGCGCTCGATGTTGCCTGCAACAATATTGATAATTGATGTAAAAACATTTCACGTCTCACACATGTAATTTCTATTTTAAACGTATAGCAAATATGGTATAAATTTGTTTAAAGAATTTTGTAATAATATCCTACTTCTACTAACTTTTTATAACGTAAGAGCGGGCGCACACCTATGACTAAACAATCGCACATCTGTTGAGCGATTGTCGATTGTTTCGCAGCCAATTCAACTGTTTATTAGTACAACTAAAAATTGAGTAATGTGCGCATATAAGCTCACAGGAATCTGTTTAGTTGAGCGATAGTTTAGTCAAACGTGGTCGCGCGCTCTAATTATGCGTTAAGACTGAACGTAACTGTACTGTACTTTATGAGTGTAGAGGCAGACATAGAAAGAGATGGATTGCGTGAAACGTAACATGATCAAGAAGGGAGTGATGACGGAGATGACGTATGATAGAGTTATCTGGAGGACGGAAATGGTGGGTCAACCCTACGGGAGTAGGATAAGGAGTACCTTTAGTTCTGATATCATAATCTGATCAAGTCCTGACATTCCTTTGTTTAATGTCAATTGTTATAGTGATCACTTAATTACATAAATATTATAACACTCACCTTGTACATAGAGTGACTGTATTCATTTAACAGATCAACTGCGCTAATGCAGGTAGCAGCCCCAGCGTCATCGCTGTGTACTTACTCGCCCCTGGAAGGTATATGTTCATTAGGCATTAATAACGTGTACTTAGATGCTACGCTGCTACGGCGTAGACGTATGACAGTTGACGTATCGATTGTGCAGACTTTTAAATTATTACATTACGTACGGTTAAATGGAAAACCAATCTATTTTTATTACAGGAAAAGGCACATTTGACTAATTAATAGTTATTGCTAATTATCTGATGGTGGTGTTGATATAACATTTCCAGGAATCGCCTTGTCACGTAGCACTATCACAGGTATTCTACGAACTGCTACGTGTGGAACGAGCTACATTATTTTTAAATTCCATTAAAATGGGTCGGTAATATAGTGAATCGTAATTTAAATGCAATTTTATTTAAACTATATTTATGAAAAATTTTCAAGTTTATTATAGTTTAAAAATAATTTAATTTAAAATTGATTGTTAGTTTTAAAAAATTGATTGTTGTTTTTATTGTGTGCCTATTACATAATTTTGCTCACCTTTCGAACCTACGGCCGCTGCCAGTTGCATGTCGGCAGCCGTCGGCATTTCTGGAGTAGTACTGATGGGGCCTGATGACAATCAAAGATATATTAAACTAGCTGTTGCTCGCGACTTCGCCCGCGTGAAAATAAAAAAATATAACCTATGTTACTCGCAGATAAATTACCTTTCTAACGGTGAAAGAATTTTTTAAATCGGTCCAGTAGTTTTTGAGTTATTTCAATACATACAAAAATACAAAAATACTAATCTTTCCTCTTTATAATATTAGTATAGATTACAAATTTACAATTTAAATAATAAATTTACAAAATTACTTAGGACGAGTTACGTCTTTGACATTAAACTTAAGAAGTTAAATTTTGACAAGTTTATGGATATAGGCTAAATGTTTTTAATTCCAAGGCGTTTATTTCTGTACTTTGTAAATGTATTGATATACAAGCAGCTGATTGTACTAAAATCTCGTATTTAGTTAATGAAATATTTTTATACAATCTTATAATTTCGAATCCAAATAAGTTTAAATATGAGTAACCACTCAGCAATTGAGTTTCATAATCTTTTTTTTAATTATCCCCCGTATAAAAATAACAAAAGGCTGCTTCCAAAGACTGTTTCAATTTTTCATCGTCTAATAAAACGCTATCCGCATTATGAATCTTCTGACATTAAGAATTAGCGTGAATTATTTTTCAGTTGAAATTCCGCTCAACTTGGCTCCCTGTTGACTTTTCATTAAGACTAGGAGCGGTCGCTTTGAAAAAGTGTTTGTGTTTTCCCTTACCCACTAATTTTCTATTAGATGATTTTTTTCCTCGCATAAAATGAAGTTAACGGGGCATAAAATTATTCACGGGGAATGCTGCAGGAAATGTTTCATCTCGCTCCTCCTGTTTAGATAGCTGTGTACACGGACTTCCCGTTGATAAAAAGCTTAAATGGCCTTCGCAAATTATTCTGCAAAATTGTTATTTTCGAGGCTTCGGGAAAGAAAAAAAATGTACATTCCCCACGCCTTATTCTTTTCGCCGGCTTAATGACGCCATTTGACTTATAAAACGGTTAAATTGCTTGTTTTAAATAAATAAACAGCTTTCTGTTTATGTCGTCGGGCTCTATCCTTTCAGCGTTGTAACAAATTCAGCGCCATTAAAAAGAGCACGAAATTATGTTAACAAAGTCGCAACAATTGTTTCCCTGGATACTACACGAATACTAAAGTAATTCAATGCATCCTTTTATTTAGACGAGGAAATTAAAATTATGTATTTGCATAACAGAGTTTTAACATTATTTTAAAATTACAATTTGCAACTAGAGAAAAATTAAATACGCTAATCGTGGAATACGGTAAAACGAGCCCTTACAACGAACTAATAATTTAAACCACATTCTAATATAAACATAAATAAAAAAACTATATTATTTTGCCAGTACATTCTTTCACTTAAAAAACTATTTTTTTTATGTCATAAGCTGGCAAACGAACAAGCGGCCACCTGAATCCGCCAAACTGGCGAAGCGACCGCTGCCCATAGACATCCGCAATAGCGGATGAGTTGCCTACCCTAAATTAAATGAATAGCGTAAATTCACTCTATATTTCTGGTACAGATAGTTTAAAATGAATTCTTTATAATATAATATTCAAAATTAATAATTGCAGCATAGTTACTCTAAACCGCATTGACCAATTCACCCTCGCATAATAAATTAACATGATTAACGAATTAAATTTATAAATGATACTTTATTTTACGAATTTAAATAACAACTGCATATTAAAATAATTAATTCAAGTACTTATTTAAAACTTAAAACTGTCTGTAACTAATAAAAGTGGTATATCTTCGAACTATAGGATCGGCTCTCCCGGTGTCATACCACAACACAGAAGACAGGCGTTAAGTGGAAGCGATTCCGCGGTTCGTCTGATGAGGATGTCGGAGGCCCAATTTTATCCCTTTCCCTTTCCACCCTTTTCTTAAGAACATGGGATGGGAAAGAAAAGTGGATTTGACGGAGGAGACGCACAGGAAGGGGAAATGTACTCTTTATGTGCCTCTCCACTGTCAATTAAGGGTAGGCAACGCATCTGGAATTGCAGAAATCTATCGGCAGCGGTCGCTTCGCCATTTCGGCGGATTTAGATGGCCACTTTCTCGTTTGCCACTTTATATCATCAGACCATCGAGGGAATCGAAGCCAGAACTGTAATTTTATAAAAAATTATCAATTCCTTAATGCATCACCTTACCTGGGTAATATATGGCTTCTTTTCTCACTGCATATTTCGCTAAAGGTATTCGAAGTGTGCAGATAAACTCGGCAGGCGAAGAAAGGTCCGCGTCTAGCAACGTCACAGACGCCACTGTCGAATATCTGCCATTCACCAGCTTGAGGTCATGGGATACGCCATCCAGTCGCCTTTAATAAATATAATTTAATAAGAAAAACTTAATACAGAACTAGCTTTCGGGCGCGACTCCGTCCGCATGGAATTAAAAAAAAACAAAAGTGTGTAGCCTATTTGTTCTTTCAGGCTATCGTCTACGTCTATGCCAAATTTCATTGAGATCCGTTCAGCCGATTAGGCTACAAACTCTAACAAACATCCATCCATCTAAACATTCGCATTTATAATATTATATTAGTAAGTTTGTAACATAGTATTTGATAACACGACTGTACAATTGTCTTTGTTTGGTTTATAAATAGGAGATTGATATACAGAGTGATTTATGCGCGTGTACAGTGCAGTACACTTTGTATAACCATTTGTTAGTGTTTTTGGTTCAATAAATTCTTGAAATTGAAATTGAAATACGTTTCTGAACTAACTTAAGTTTTACTCTTTTGAAATTTATTTTGCCCTAACACTAATGAATGACTAGGTTATGACAAAATAAATAGAAACTTCAGAAACCCAACATAAACTACAAATCGTTAGTTTAACCATTTGTCGAAGTGATTATTTTACAGTACTTACACCATTGATAGATGCTTTATTTTCATTTTTACTAATAATTAAACATATTTCTTTTTAATATCAAAATCTCAAATATCCACATCCGCAGTGGAATTCCGTCTAAAAGCATACTTTTAAATAAGAAACTCAATGTAAGGTGCACCAGGTGGTAGTTCTAAATCGGATTTAATCTTGAGCTGCAGAAATGTTGCCAAATATTCTTTAAGCTTTAAGAAATAAATGGACGATATTAAATCTGTACCGAACATTAAAATTTCTTAGAAAATGAGTATATTTTACATTTAACAAATGTTATTAGTGAATGGAATATAACTTGAAAAATTACTGTCCAGATATAATATAGTCTGTATTTAATAATAAATAAATTTGTGTTATTTAAATTATTTTATATTCTTTTGTATCAATAAGAATTCTATTGTCAAAATAAAGAAAAACATGACAAAACATAAAAATTGGATACAGCTTAATGTTCAAGGGATCTGTGTTAAGCCATTTTTATTATATTCGTCACAGTCCTACGCAATTCACGTTCTTGTTAAACAGGTTGTAAATGAAACGGGCTAAAAATAGACTGAATACCTTTCAACTGAACTATGACCTTTTGTCCCTTAAAAACGATTTTAGCGTATGATATTGTTATGCGTGGGGATAGAGTTAAAACACTTTATTCTCCTTTCATTTATTCGCCTTACAGTAACAGGGACAGCACTGTCACAATTATCCGTTAACGACACGACACACACAAATACAGAGTCACTAGCACTGAGCACTTCACAAAACACCACTAACATTAGCACTTTTACTTCACGGTCACTTTATCTTCTTCGCAATCCACTTAAGACTGCTTCTTCACAGTTCACTTTCGACCGTAATACTCGAGTCGGATCTGACTCCCCGTATAAAGCCCGAATTTCTTCTTTTCGTTATTCTTTCGTCATTTTGTTCCAGGACATTCTCGATTGTTCGAATCAGTCTCGATGTCGCTTCGAATATTCCAGACAGCTTTTCTCGAGTAACTTTTACGCTTCTCGCCAACAGATGGCGTTGCGATAGAACATTCTGGAAACAGCTTGATTATTCTACAGACATGCATTACTCATCAATAGGTGACGTCACAACATTGACTAAGGCGATCGTTGTTTTTTTTTTAAAGTCTTATTTTACGACGTGAATTTATTGAAATAGTGTTTGGATATTTTCTATTACTTTTTCTCTTTCGAATCGCACTCATAATTATGTTTTTCATGGAGCTGTTTTAGAAAAATAAATGTTTTGATGTAAAACATTTTCTTTGAAAGTAAACCGTAAACTTTAAAACATATTTCGATTGAGCGATGTCTCCCGGGGCTCAGGGAAGCCGTATTTGTATAACAGTTTTGTTCTTTTCTTAAAACAAATATCGTACTAAAGTGGGCGACTTAACAACAAAGAATCGTGTACCGAGAAATGTATTTGAGAATATATTCAAGTACGTCTTAATGTGAAATAAGTGCTCGAGGAAACAATAGAAAATATTGTCTTTAAGCATTTACCATACACACACTTGTACGTCTTTTATTCGGTAAAAAGCCCGAAAACCTTTGCATTTTTTATTCAAGATCTATGAAAAATAGCAAGAAGAGCGTCATTTTATACTAGTAATTGTGATGTATGGTAGTAATTATGTAATTACTAGTATTACTCCATGCATTGAGATTCTGAAAATAATTAGTTTCAACCTTAAATATAATACTATGATTTCTACATCGAACAAGACACCTCTTTGAATTAGTTCTTAGATCTTGTTAAACCACTTTTCCACTGTAACATACATGTACTTATCAAGCCTTATTGTAAAGTTGTAACCGTAATCAGTGTAGTACTACTTACGTAATCAACGCAATAAAGTAAGTAAGATCACGCGAGCGAACGCCGCGATGTAGGCCGGCCGCGATAACCTGCAATTGCCCTAAGCCAATTGCTGTGTGGAGCACACGTCTTCAATTTATGAATATGACCTCGACACGTTACACTATTGCCCTATCGACTTTTACATTTAAATCTAACAGTTAAAGTCTTATTTCAAGGAAGTATTTTATAATTGATTTTCTATCAGTGAGGCTAAAACTCTGTAATTTTTTTACGTAATAGTGTGTGACTCATTTATATATCTTTCGCCCGCGACACTGTCCACTTTAAAGTAAAACCAAAAGCAACTGGTCTATGCATTCTTTTACACTAAGCTCTACACCTATTCCATATTTCGTCGAGATCCGTTTGCTTAGGCTAACTCTAACCAACATCCATCCATCTAAAGGTTCGCATTTATATAATTTGAAGTAAGATTAGTAAGATATGGCCGAATAGTGAAACGTCAAAATATGTAACATTTTTTTATCAATACGATTAAAAGATCATGATATCTTCTTCTTAAAGTGCCTCTACGACTAGCGAAGGTTGGCGGTCAGTTCTCCAAATAGTATAATTACTAAAAAACCTTATATAAAAATGAACATGTTCAAACTCTTACCTCTCAGGCGTGGCGAGTGTCAAGTTGGGTGCCGGAAAGGCGCCGTCCGCAGCGCATATGACGTTGACAGTATCGTCGTCAGTTTTGTTCTGGATAAGACGGAAGTTTGTCTCCGGCACTGTAACATAACACTTATAAGAACATTCCGCCAAGGCAGGTGAGGTTAATGAACTGTAACGATCTACGCGCGTGCCAAGACACCCAACTGCTCTCGCTTATTAAGTTTCCGAAAGGTTGTTTATCATAAAAAAGGGACTTCCTAATAAATACGTTTTTAATTTCTTAAATTAAAATATAAAGTCCTAATTATTAATTAAACAATAGTAAAGTTAGTATTATTTTTATGTTATTTTTTTGTTTAAAATCATTAGTTAATTCTTTCCGTTATTATATACGGTAGATACTGTCATAAAACGGTAGGTAAGGTATTATTTATTGTAAATATTCCATACATTTTAAATCAAACATGCGAAACGGTACGTAAATGCTCAGATTATTGAGCTACGCGACATCAATTTAAAATAAGCAAGGCGTTTTGCATCTAAACTCGTAGGCACGAAAGTGCAATTTCAATAAATGCAATCGTAATCTGTTTAAATTATATAGCTGATAGATTTTATGTCATGGTTCGTATTAATCAAATTATAGAGTCACGAATGCTTGGATAAAAAGGAATTTAACATAGCTATTTGATGAAACGAATTAGAGATTAGAACATAAAATATCAAAATTTTACTACTCCTAAACCCGAAAAATAATTCAGACCAATTAACAAAATAATCTTACTAACATTATAAATGCGAAAGTTTAGATGGATGGATGAATGTTTGTTAGAGTTTGTAGCCTAAACAGTAGAACGGATCTCGATGACATTTGGCATAGACGTAGAGGATAGTCTGGAAGAACACATAGGCTACTTATTTTTTTTAATTCCACGCGGACGGAGTCGCGGGCGAAAGCTAGTTTGCTACTAAAATAAATTAAAGTCAACTTCAATGTTTTTTCTTTATTGATGTAAATGTGANNNNATACTATTACTGAAGCTTATTTGTGTACTTGCAAATACAAATGCTAATATCACACTTATAATTCTTAAGTGGTCAGTAAAGGAGTCATTTAATTCTAGATTTAGTACTGAAATCTATATGAAATGTAAAATTACTATTGAATTTTGTATTAAAATAGAAACTAAGTGTGTATCACATAAACTCAAGATAAATTGTTTAAAAAACTCGTCATAAGCTCTCTGTTCAACAGTTTCAATACCTACTGTTGTACATTTTACAAGTAAAAATTTTACTTGAATGTATTCTAAAAGTCTAACATCCAAGTTCTACGATGCGATTCGTTACAACGTTCACAGTTGAAATATATGTTTGCATTTTGTTCTTTTATTTACTTATGTTTAGACCATTTACGAATTTTACCAGGTGTAATTATGTAACCATAGTCACATATAACAGTCACTACAATCATATTTCGCTTTGATGGATAACAGGAGTCTTTAGTTTTTTTTTTAAAACGAGAGTATTCTATACATAAAATAATTTTACAATCGGTTCATTACTTTATCTATTCTAATACCATAAAGCGTAAACACACATTTCTTTGTTGTCTAAGATGTCAGCAATTACAGCATATTTTTGAATAATTATTTTATTAATAAAAAGCCCTACACTTACGTCACGCTTTAGGCTTTATATTTTCACGCCATTAAACTTAGGGGGTAAATATTTTGGATAAAAACCCTAATGTGGGAAAGAGATCATAAGTTGCTGCCAACATCAAGGAAGCAAGATTGCCATGGTTTGTCATCATGTCATGTCATTTTGACATTTGCAATTGATAATTTGACAAATGTAAGCAATAAAATAAAGTTTTTATAATTCCACGCTGATGAAGCCGCACGAGAATTGTTAGTCCATAGATAAATGTTATCTGTTACCTTCAATTGAATGTTTAAAACAAATGAAACGCAATTTCTTCGTTCTTATCTCAAAACAAATTGTAAGTTTGGAACAATCGATCGATTTTATAGCTCTAACAAAACTCGTAACCGCTCGAACACGATGAAATTTTGGCGAATGAATAGAATAGCATTCTCTATATAATTCAAAGGCAGACAATTTGCTAAATTACACTACGAACAGTTTACCCATATCGAGCCTACAATACGATATGGAGGCCTCGCTAAACCCTTCTCAAGAAATGTATTATTGGATAACCCGAGTAACTATTAAATGGATTTTAACTTGGATTTCCGCCGCTTACATTTTACTATCGCTACTTTAATAACATTAACATAGTAATTGGAAGTTATATCTTTTTCTCGCTTAATTTCTACTTAACATTTACAGTATTATCATCCGCTTTAATTAAATTCCAAACGACCTTTGAAACGTATTATCGTAAATATATTAACTTGGTTCTCCAACAATATTAAATGTTTAGAAAATAGCGATAAACAAAACTATAAAAAAATATCTAGATAGACTTTTACTTACTAAATTTAATAAAACGAAATATAGCCAAAGCTATTTTAAAATAATTATGCATTATTTTACGTTATCAACCGTATTATAACGAAATTTATCCATTAATCTAACCTAGAGAACTGTGTGCTTAGTCAAAAATGCAAAATAGCTTCGCACAACCAAAGAAAGCCCTAGAAATTCGGATAATGGAGATTAATAAGAGGTTTTCCATTTTACAAACACACGAAGGGACATCTTATATATTAATCCTAATTTAAAAACAATCTTGATTGGAACAGCCGTGAAGATAAGCTGGGCTTGTTTCATTTCCCCGAAAGCCTTAATAATGCTTTAAGCGTAAAAAAAGACGCGAAACGCAGATGTTTTGTATGAATAAAGTTGTAAGATATCAGGAAAAAAATTGTCAATTTTTTCTATGACCGGATACGTCTATAAAGAACAATGAGAGCGTACTCACTTGTGATTAAACAATCGCACAACTGTTTAGTCGCGTTTTGATTCCTATGACCTTATACGGTGCGCACACTACTCAATTTTTAGTTGTGCAACTAAACAGTTGAATGGACTGCGAAACAATCGACAATCACACAACAGTTGTGCGATAGTTTAGTCAAAGGTGCTCTAAGTGTTAAACTTATTAACCGACTAAAAAGTAGGAGGTTCTCAATTATATTGGTATTTTTTGTTACGTTACAAAGACTGATCATGGTGTTTAGAATTTTTTATGTTTTGTGCGAAAGAGAGGACTCCATTTAGTTTATTTTGAACAACTTGAAGCTGTTCATATAATTATTTAAATTAAGTAGGTTAATAAAGTACTGTTTTAAAATATAAGAAATTATACAGAATCATTCGCTTGGCACTCAAGCTTAAGCATAGCAGATGCCTCCTACAGCTTATCACTATTTAAATACACTTGTCCTAGTTTTAAATTTTAAAATATATAATACTTTAAAATGTGATTATTACTTATCAAACATTCACCGTTTCGACATTTATAAAAAAACTATTATAGCTTTTGCCTGCGACTCCGTCCGCGTGGAATTGAATGAATGTAGCCTATGTGTCCTTCCAGACTATCCTCTACATCTTTGCCAAATTTGATCGAAATTCGTTCAGCAGTTTAGACCACAAACTCTTACAAACATCCATCCGTACATTTATCTAAATTTTCGCATTTACAATATTTGTTAGAAGTAAGATTACTGCTTGTTATTTAAAGTAACAACTCACCAAAAACAACCATTTGCTTGGTCCTCGAGTCTTCCTCCATGAAAGTGGACACAACACAAGTGTAATCACCAGAAATGTCTGTATTCGGTTTCACTATACGGAGTGCTCTGTGCATTTTTAATGGGTCGTTCGATGCTCTGTAGGTTAAATCGACTCGACCCCTCAATATACCCATATCCTGCGGCTTCTGTGACACAATCCATTGGTACACCGGCCTCGCTTTGTTCCTAAAGAACCACTTCACCACTAGCCCGGACGTGTCGTTCCCGTACGTGTAATCACAGTCTAAGATCACAGCGTCTTGTACACCGTATTGTATTATTTCTGGCACTACTAATTTCACTATCTTCACTGCGTTTAATTCTGAAACAAAAGAAAGGAATGGTTACGTTTTGTTCTGTTTGTATTCACTAAACTACACAGTTATACTCCTTCAGTTTTAACTGTACAGTTTAAAATTGCCTACATGCATATATCAGTACAGTTGGATAATTCAGTTAAAAGTGTGTGTAGCTTAATAAGGCTAGAATTCATTATATCTTAAACATTTTACCACCACTTTTTATACCTAACTACTTTTTTTATACCATAAGGTGGCAAACGAGTAAGCGGCCACCTAAATCCGCCGAAATGGCGAAGCGATCGCTGCCCATAGACATCTGCAAATGCAGATGCGTTGCCTACCCTAAATCGACGGAGGAGGACACATAAAGAGGACATTTCCCTCCTATGCGACTCCGCCATCGATAAATCCACTTTCCCATCCAATCCTTTCCTTATAAGAAAAGGGTGGAATGGGAAAATGGACTAAAGTTGGGCCTCCTACTTTTTAAGTTTTAAATTTGAACTACCAAAATTTATGAATATTCTTCAATGTAAAAAACCTTGTTTGAATTTCTCTTTTATTCTAGACTACAATTTTAATTTTCCAGAGTTCTATAGTAATTTGAAAGCAAAAATAAATGATATTGTCTTTGAAAGTTAAAACATTTTCCCTTTGATACTGAAGTGGGCGGAGATGTGAAAAAAGTGTGATTAATTTAGGAAAAAAAAAGGTACTTTTTAATGTAAACAACAACGGCCCGCTTTGACTGACAGCGCCTTAATGGAGGCGTCAATAATGATCGGAAAATCTAACATTAACGCTAAACGAACAACGGAAAACACTTTCTCACAATATAAACAATTAATATTCATGGACAGTAGAGCAGTTATTTAACATAGATAAAATATTATTGAACTAACAACTGAAAATTCTGATCATTTTTGTCTTAAAAATGTGTAATAATATAAACTAACTGTACAGGGTGTTTGTACAATAAGTGTAGATACATTTTCAAAACTTTAAAAACTTCCTAATATTATAAATGCGAAAGTTTAGATGGATGTTTGTTAGAGTTTGTAGCCTAAACGGCTGAAGGGATCTCGATGAAATTTGGAGTAGATGCAGAGTACAGTCTGGAAGAACACATAAGCTACTTACTTTTGTTTTTTTTATTTGCACCCGGACGGAGTCGCGGGCGAAAGCTAGTAATATAATAATGGTCATTAACATGTATTTAACAAATTTCTAAAGCTTTGTACATTACATTTGTGTCACGTAGTTAACTGTATTGTTTTATTGACGTGACGTCATTGTACTTTTGTATGTTCTACTGTTCAAATAAAGAATCAGGTTAAACCACAATTGACACACATGGAATTCATGTCAGTGGACGTTTTACTAGAAAAAAGTGAAATTCCGCAAAATTGTAAAGAATAAACTCTCCAAATAAAAGAACAAAACATTTATTACATTCCTTTGGAGTCATAAAACATAGGAAAAGCATCGAATTAACATGAAAGTTGCACTTCAAGACTGAAAAAAGTATAGGTATCCGTTTTCAAGTAGTAGAACTTAAATTTTAAATCAATAACAACACAATTGTGTTCTTGATTTTCTATTTTGTTACTGTTTTCCAATCATTAAAGTTTCTACTCCACTACGGCTTTCTCGTTGAGTTTTGCCTCCAGATAATCCTCGACCATTAGCCTGCAATGCGCAGAACATTAATATTTATGCAACTCTCAAGTCGATGTTGAGAGCTTATTTAAATTCATCCTTGGTCCTACTTAAAAGGCAGGCTCGACCTAAAAATTTTGAGACGCACTTAAATTTTCATCAATGGACGCTCTTAATAACAAAGTGAGAATAGATTTTAATAACGAATTCATAAAGGTAAAGCTCTCAGAACATTTTCATCTGATGAATATTATGTGACTGGCACTCATCAAAATTCCGAAGTCATTAAAGTAACTTATAAAATAGAAAACAATCTGAAAAAATAAGTCAAAGGTATTCATCAAAAAATTTTAATGACCATAAAACAGAAGAGTGCAAAAAATAAACAACTATAACGGTAACAAAAGCTATTTATTATCGAACAAAAACAAGAAGAAAAGAAGACTGCTAAGAGCGACACAGAAGGTTCAAATAATAACAGTTTCTTTGTCTAATATTCATTAATAATAGTTAACCAACACTTAAATTAAAATCGTACGTGGATAAAAGAGTAATGTACATAAATTCTCTACATCATTACATATTCTTTACAAATCCACGCTATAGTAAATCCGTTGAAATCATTCCAAGGACGGAAATCCCTCAAGAGCACTTGCAGTCTTCAAAATCCCGGCTAACGAGGCAAATATCTCCTGTCATATTTGGATGTTAGCGGGTCAGTTGATCTCAATAGTAACTGCAGATGTGGTTTTTGTTAAGGGAGTATTGTTCAACCTAGTTGACGGGTTTCAAATGACAAAAGGTGTCAGGTGTTATAAAGGCAATTGTTTTAATTAGCCACCGTAGCAGCTTATTGAGGATTTCTGTACTTGTTACGAAAGTTCGTTTGTTGTGTTTTTAATTAAAAACATTAAATAAATGTACAGTAACATAAATCTTAAAAACAATCAGTAGATAGATTTAAATTATTTGTGTCTTGGATTATGATAAAAACGAAAGTGTTAACAATATTAGTCAATTAAATGTACAGTAAAACATACTATATAATANTAGCCTAAACGGCTGAACGGATTTCGATGAAATTTCGTATAGATGTAGAGGATAGTCTGGAAGAACACATAGTCTACTCACTGTTGTTTTTTTTTAATTCCACGCTGACGGAGTCGCGGGCGAAAGTTAATCAACATAATAAAATATACATACATACTAAAATAAACATTTGATGTAACATTAAAAAGCTACATTGCCGTTCAATCTGACATGACGATTCCCCCGAAGCACTATTATTTTTTAATTCCACTCCCTAACCTCACGAACCCTTAATGTTATTTATATTTAATTTTGTGAGAGCTCCAGGGGCTGTTGAAAGCCATGTTAGATACGTACACATGAATACGGTTCCAGCGACTTTTACACGACCCACCTTCTCGAGTACGTTTGTACAAATAATAGAATACAAAAAATACATTATTCCTACAAATGTCTGTCTAAAATAATATACCGAATACTACGATATAATTTTTCTATAACATTTTTTTTAATTTTGTTCTCCTTGAGATAGTTTGTTATTCTAAAGACAACTGAAGTTGTTAAAATGATTTTTAATATAATAATTTGACTAATAGTTTTAATTTCATCTGTATAGAAGTTAAGAAATCTTTAATTGAAGAATACTTTAATAAATTTAATTTATAGTTTCTAATAATACGATTAAAACAATAAAGGCTAACAATAATCATAATTGAACGTTAAATAGTGGGAACTGTAACGAGCGTTTGCTACACGCAGGTGCTCCAGTTCAAATTATAGCCGAGAATTACTGGCACGTTACATTGATTACATAGATTCCAAAGCTATTTACTTTTACATTGTTAATAATGTGACTTCAAATATATAGATTGTTATCTATAATGATAATGTAAATTAAACCAAAGAATTAAACTATACGCCGATATTAAAATCGCATTACAATTTTATCGCTGGCAATCTCTAAATCATGATCTGTCAATACAATATTATTATACTATGGTTAAATTTGCGCTGATCGGTTATAAATAGTCTGAAACCAATTGGTTTCAGTTTTTAAATGAATTTAATGTGTCATATTTCTAATTCTACAAGCTTTCGCCTGCGACTCCGTCCGCATGGAATTAAAAAAAAACAGAACTGAGTATCCTATTTGTTCTTCCAGACTATCCCCTACATCTATGCCAAATTTCATCGAGATCCGTTCAGCTGTTTAGGCTACAAACTCTATCAAATATCCATCCATCTAAACTTTCGCACTTATAACATTAAGTAAGATTTAATATTTCTTTTAAATCTTTTAACTTTCAGCTCATAATTGAAACGCATATAAATAGCGATGACGGGCTTTAGCTGTAGCTAAAAGCGTGGAGCGGCAAGCGAGCATGTCGGGCATTCTATGGCCAAGTTCCACATTTTCGGTAGCGTCACCGCAAAAGGTCACAATATATTATTTCTGAACGGAAGCCTCCGGGCTGCCCCTGCGCTATTAATAACGGGTTTTCTTTGCCAACGGTACATGCATCTGACAGTAACGATCGCACTTTTACTCTGTCATTTATCGTGTCGACCGCTTTTATTATTTAAATTTTTCTTCCCAGCATTCTGGCTCGTTCAAAAATTTTGCTTTCCTCGCTTCCCTGGCAATTTCTTTTTCTTTGCCCCAATTAACTGAATTAAGCAAATGAGGGAGCTGTTTGCGCACTTCGGAAAAGGTGCTTATACTAACAAATTCAGTCGAAGAGTTCCTCTAACAAGTGCTTTGCCCAGACGTACTAGTTCCATAATAAAATCTCCCTTTGGAATGATATTCTCTTTTGATGAAAAAGAGGATCATTTGCTAACTGTAATTTCACGTTATTAAATTACTTGATATTATTAATGAAACTTAACTCCTTTAGCATTGTGTAGATTATAATTAAATTATTCACTACTCAATTTATTCCTGATGTTCGAAGAATTTGTGCAACTTTGCGTTTCTTTATGACGTGCAGTGTACGTCGGTAAAACAGTTCTTTATGCAGAATTGATAGTTAAACATTGTTCAGACCTGTGCGTGACCGCTTGCTTACAGTGCACGACGTAATGGCTGTCATTTGAATATCGAGCCATTTAATAAAACGGTAACTGCTTCGGACTCTATTCCGAACGGTTAAGCCACGTTAAGCGTTATTGCAAATAGTTTAAATCCGATAACTTCGTTCGAACTAGTGCAATTTGATAGTTGGCATACCAAGAATTATTGGTGGAATTCGTTTTACTGAATACTTTTACATACCTTCTAACAGTAATTGTGTTGAATGATCGATGCGCTTTGCTTTTCTTTTGTATACTTGTATTGATTTTATAATTAACTTGCTGTTGCTTGCGACTTCGTGCACACTTTTTAAGATAAAAAAGCCTATATACCCATCTATGTCAGCTACCATTCAGTGAAAGTCCGTTCGAGATCGGCCCAACCGTTTTGGAAATTACCCGAAACAAACGCGGCTTGTGGACAGACAGACAAGAAAGATTTTAATGCGATTTTACATATTCGTAACGCAAATACTACTTCCCGAAATCGGAGATTTTTCTTTTGATATTACAAATAGACACAACAATTTTATTATATGTATAGATTTATAGTTTTAATTTCATATTTCGATAATGAATGGTCATCCTGTCAAGAATATTGTCTTGTGATCATTTTGTGTCCTAATTATCGTTCTTTGTTTTTAATTTTACCGAATCTCGTTTGGTTCAACTTTGAAATGCTCACGGATGTCGAGCATTTTAAACAAGGAGGGACATTGTCGTTGTCGACGGCCGTCAGCAATTCTTGTGACTCGAGTATATTATAATGTCGGCTAATGATCGCATTTCCGCAACTAGAGCGAGCTGAGAGTTTTGGTGATGGTTTTATTTCATTTAACTACGTTGTTTGTTGTTTTTAAAATGGCTGTTTAGAGTTTAGTGTGGTGTTTTTAATATAAATTAGTGATTTTCGAAGTCAAGTTAGGAGTGTAAATCTCAGCTTATTCAAAACACGGTTTTAGTTTCAAGAAAAATGACAAATTATTAGTCAATAAAAGTATTTTTAATCAGTGAACACGTTTATTTGATAAAATTTTACGAATTTGATAAAAACAATAACCTGATTCTTAATGTGTTTGTAATTTTGCGTATAAACCAGTTAACAAGCGTTTTTTTTTTCAGATTTCATTAAAATACGTTGCATACAACTTAATTGAAACAAAAAAGAAATAACACAAAAGAAATGCAATTGAAGTTTTTTATAACATGCTCGAAATTTTGTTCGAAATTATGTTATTCAAAAAATTTCTATCGCAAACTTTTCGTTTAGCTTCTCTTTTTAATTAATTAAAAGGCAAAACGCGAATGAGGAACAAAGTAGCGCTTTAGTAGAGAAAAATATCGTTGTTTCGTGAGATGAAAACGAGCGTAGAATGTAGGTCATACCATCCTGGGAACTCACCAAGATGTAAGGATGTGTAAGTAGAGATATTAAACGGCCCATTCGCAATTTACCTTTTATGATTATGATGATGGGATTTTATAAAAAAACTTTAAAATTCAAAGCTTTAATGATTACTAAATCAGATTACCAAACTTTTTCTTGTAGATTATTCTTATCACCGTACATCCTCGTAGGACCTATGAGGCCCAAGAAGTCCTTTACCACGTTGGAAACCACAGGTCCAATTAATAAATCTAACTAAACAAAAATCTAAAGTAAAAACACGTGTACATGTACAGACAAATTTACACATGACAATCCAAGACGGAACGTTATCTATACTTAATATAATAAAGCGTAAACACACACTTCTTTGTTGCCTAAGATGTCAGCAATCACAGCA
>LD688932.1:1142880-1153702 GCA_003118335.3 Papilio memnon | reverse complement strand
TTGCAATTGATAATTTACAAATGTAAACAATAAAATAAAGTTTTTATAATTTCACGCGGATGAAGCCGCAAGAGAACATCTAGAGGTAGCGGTAGAGATAGACCTAGAAAGACATGGATGGATTGCGTGAAAGCTGACATGATCAAGAAGTGATGACTGAGATGACGGATGACAGAGTTATGTGGAGAATGAAAACCCAGGGCGCCTTACGGGAGTAAGATAAGGGAGAGGACATAATGATACTGTTGTACTGTCAGTTCTCAATAGGTTGGTGAATTTCGAGCTGTGTTCGCGAGCCAGTTAACACTGCAGATAGTTAGCATGCTGCTACATTGCAAAATTGAAACCGCAGACACGCGACTCCGTATTAAGTAACAAACTGAAGATATGTAGGTCGCGGTATTCCTGTTTGTTGAAACAATTACTGTTACAGTTAAGTTGACAGAATACAAATAAAACATGATTGCCAAAAATATTTAAGAAAGTTTATCCTTAACGTTAATGCTTGTTGAAGTAGAATAATATTTTTTTCATTTACGATAATGCAACACGACAATACAAGAATCAAACATTTTTATACGAGTATCTGCCAAAATAGCGAAGCGACCGCTGCCCATAGACATCCGCAATTGCAGATGCGTTGCTTGACGGAGGAGGAAGCAAATAAAGAGGATATTTCAGGCCCTACCACTGTTATGCATATGGTTTGTTAGGTGTTAAGGTTCTGGTGCCTTCATCATCGTCACACCAGCTCACTAAACGTCCCCACCGAGGGGCTCGGAGCCTACCCTACAGTTAGGGTGACTAGGCTATAGTCAACCACGCTGGCCAAGTGCGGGTTGGTTGACTTCACACATATCTTTGAATTAATCTGGTGCCTTGACTATCATAAACATCTGAAGTATTGTCAACTACTGCTCAGCTTTGACTATTACATGTTAGATGTGAAACGAGCACTCTTAGTTTTAAAAGCAAATTTTCTATACTGCTATTGTACTTAAATCAGAATCGGTCAACTTGCTGAGTTATACAACCGGTTGTTCAGGAAGTTGATAATAGTGCATATTAATATTTGTATAACAGGAAAGTTTGCTTCGGTTCGGTTAGTGATGTGCCCGCGTGGAATACAAACGTTCCTCGTTCCATCAGATATCAAGTTGGTGGCGCTCTCCGCATACATTCCGGGGATTTGGCCGGTCGTGACCTCACATACGACTCAAAACTTTGCGCTCTTTGTGTAGCCTTTGAGTAGTAAAAAGCTTGTTGAATAATACTTGCGGCATCTCACGTATTGAATAAATGATGCGAGTTTGATTTATTTTCTAAACTTGATCAAATACTTGCTCATTGTCTATAACAAACTAATAGCATTATATTTAAAAATAAAAACCATCATAACGTCAAAAAATGGATTTGAAAAGACGTACTTCAGTATTTAATAAATTAAAAAAAAATTAAGTTAAGATATCAATTTAAACTAAAAATTACAAAACACGCATTGTACTTAATAACTTCTGACATATCAAAAGCTGTTTACGACCCGTTCTTGTTTCTAAAATGTCAATGCGACCCTTGCTTTAAAAGGTTAAATACCCTGACAAAAATACTGACATACCAAACTATATATGTAAGAGTTGCTTTCATTATTTTAAATATCTTTTAAGGAGCCTAAACTAAATTTTTAAACATCAAATATTCAGAGAAACATCAACGGTGCATGTTATTTCAATTAATCCTTTCAAACTTCAACAATTAAATCATATTTAAATTGTAACACAATCAACAATCTAACCGAATAATACATTTTCAACTTACGAAATAAAACAGCTACCGTTTGCTGAGCGGACTATCAAACAACTGAATGCACTCAAAATAAGCTTCCACGTAAATTTGACACTTTACAGACTTAAGACCACTTTCAGCAAGTTGTTTGTACGAAAATAGCGTGGCACGTAGCTGCATTTGTTGACCAAACGTGAAATAGTACTTTGCTAACCATTTGATAGACGATACGGTAATAGGTAAACATCGTAATATAACGCACGTATAGGCGAAGAAATTCAACGATATGTGTGAAGTCAAACACGCAGGTAAGTGTGGTTGACTATGGCCTAGTCATCCTAACTTTGGGTAGGCTCCGAGCCCAGTGGGGATCAGCTGATGATGATGATCGTTAGAATTTAATTCATTTGTTTTAGCGACTCAAACGTCTTCTGAATGATTTTTTTCTATTTCTGCTTCTCGTGTTACTTTGAATGTTTTGAATGCAATTATTTTGGTTATAACGTTTAATGGATGGATGTTTTTTCTATTCTTTTCTTTATAAAAATGAAAGTTAAAAGAACAACCAAGATTTAGCGCTAGCGTGTACCAAACTATATTAGCCTGTCAGTAAATTTGGTCGCGTTGCGTGAGTTTGTTTTGGTTATTTAGTTTGTTTGCGTATCGTTTCTTTTCTCTATTTACAGAAATTGTTTAGGAAAAGTTCGATTTGGTCGGACGATAAAACTATGTATTACTGGATTTTGTGAAAATTTACTAAAAGTGATAAATAATTTACGTTCTCGAAAGCAGAAAATTTACTTTTAATCTATTATTGAAAATAGTTTTGAAATACCAAGTTAATTGCCAATTTTATCATTACACAAGAGTTGTCTACATTTTATGTCATAAATAAATCCACAAAGCTAACAATCTGAAACCAGTTAACAAAATTTCATAATAAAAAGGAAAACTTTAAAAACTCTATAGATTTTTATAGTTTCAGTTCATTGACTTTTACTTTTATAGAGCAAACGAAATGAAATTCTCCACTTTTTGATATTAAAAAGCGAATCCAACTTCTGATAAAATTCACCGCAAAATTCACAACGCCGAATACTTGAAGTCGTCACTTGAACTTTTAACTGCAAATGACAAACGCAAAAAGAAGACTAACTTTGGAAGCTTTGACACTTCGAAACTCTCGTGATATTCGTATTTGAATATTTCAGTAATCGTATGAGAATGTTCTTATATTTTATCTCTTTGCTTTTGTACTTTTTTGTCTTTTATAGAATACTAGCTTTCGCCCGCGACTCCGTCCGCTTGGAATAAAAAAACAAAAGTGAGTAGCCTACGTGTTCTTTTAGAGTATCATTTACGTCTATGCCAAATTTCATCGAGATCCGTTTAGCAGTTTAGGCTACAAACTCTAACAAACATCCATCCATCTAAACTTTCGCATTTATGATATTAGTAAGATTTGACTTGCAATGATTTAAGGATTCTAGAAATTTCGATATTCATCTTGACCCTGTTTCTTGAGTTTATTGTTATTTATTGTCCGTGGACTTTAACAATAAGCTATTCACGTTTCAATTCAAATAACATAATGATTTATAATTATAGATTCCATTAGCCATGACAAATTTGATATAATAAACGGGGGTTCAGTTATGTATGACTCAAATTTTACTCATGCAGATATGTTTACGCATCTTCCACATTCATCCATCATTTTATGTAATTTATAAGATAAGCGCGGCATGGGTAATAGAAACGCTTGTCTCGAATACATAGTGCTTATTAGGGAATGCGTAAACAAGACACACTACGGGCTTATAAATTCAGTACGTGGGATCCATTTGTTTGTTTTTTTATTATGATTTGACACAGATATCTCGCTACTCAATGCCAATCATCAAGAATTAGATGTAAGATTGACCTTTTAAAAATAAAAATATGATTCCATTTTCAAAAATTCGAATTTAAATTGCAAGAATCAAAAACCAAGAATTAGATGTGAGATTGACCGTTTTAAAAAATTAAAATATCATTCCATTTTCAAAAATTCGAATTTAAATTGCGAGAATCAAAAACCAAGAATAAGATTGTGAGATTGACCGTTTTAAAAAATTAAAATATCATTCCATTTTCAAAAAATCGAATTTAAATTGCGAGAATCAAAAACCAAGAAGTAGATGTGAGATTGACCGTTTTAAAAAATTAAAAGATCATTCCATTTTCAAAAATTCGAATTCAAATTTATAAGTCGAATGTCAGGTCGCAGGTTGCGAAGTGCTGACGTATGTAGGACGCAGCTGGATCCCGACGGATAATAAAATTTGGAAAAGTCTCAGTTGCAAATGCTTCACTGCCATAAAACTGTTTCATTAGTTCCATCAAGCATTCTGGTTAATGCAATATCGCTCTTTGCTTATTAAATTTTTTATTTTATCTATATGCACACACACGTATTTATTTAATTAAAGAAATATTACTAATATTAAAATGCGAAAGTTTAGATGGATGTTTGTTAGAGTTTGTAGCCTAAACGGCTGAACGGATCTCGTTGAAATTTGGCAAAGATGTAGGGCATATAAAAGAACGCATAGATTACTTTTTTATTTTTTTATTCCATCCCGTATTTAATACCAATTACATTTCCATTAAATTGAATTAACAAAATTAAATCAATTCTAGTTTATACGGCTAAGTTTAAGCAAAACAATACCAATTCAGTTTAATTAAGAATTTAACGCTGTTTAATTTTCAATTGTAATAAACGGGCAGTGTTTTCTTTCAAAACAACTTTTAATTAAGTCCTACTCACGGTATTTTTCCAGCCGTCTAAAGATGTCGATTTTAATAAGCACCTCTCGGATGACCAAATGGAAAATCACTGAGATAATTATACAAAATAATTCATAATAATATGAATATTTCCTTAAAATATTATAAAATTTGTCAAACGAGCATACAGAGAATTGAATTTTCCGAAATAGCAAAGCGACCACTGCCCATACACATCTGTAATTCCAGAAGCGTTGCATATGTTTAATCTACGGAGGAAGAGACGCACAGAAAGAGGACATTTCCCCTTCGCAGTTATAATAATCTGATCTGGCAATGTAAACAGAACATAGCCTTTGCCTTGTTTAATTAACTTTTATTGTACTTTAGAGATGTGTTATGCGTTAGGGCAGAATTTTCTTCAAGATATCGCCACTCGGTGCCAAATATAGCACGCCCATTAGCTCCGCTTGAAACATTCTCTCCGATGTCGACGACACTGTAAGTTACTTAACGTTTCCTTTATAACTGCAGTCGACTTTTATGATTTATAAAATTAAAAAGGGGGCCTCTTACGTGCTATGTACTTATTTAAATGTCGTTGAGTTAACACTTAAATGAAATCGACAATAAAGTTGTTATAACCGTTGATTCACTTTGGTTAGACGGATATATGCTTTTTTTTATTTAAAATTGCTTAGGATTATGATTTTATATACCCATTACGTTGATTCATTATACGTCCTATCAAAGTACGTAGGTATTTTATTATAAGAGGTATTTAAGAGTCGCTTAAGGCGGCTTCCGTCGGTGATTAATTACGCAAACGAACCTCTACAAAGATTTTAATTGTTCCCTAATAAGATTGGGGAAGTTATTACTCCTGATATTTTGAAGGCTATCAAGAAAAGTCGAGTTAAGTTTAGGCTAAATTGCTATTGAAAACATAAAAGCTATCAATTCAAGAGTGGAAGTGCGTTTTCAATTAAAAAAATATAAAATTATAATTGCAATGATTATAAACGCCAAGACTCATATCATGTTCCAATTTACGAGTAGTGTTCGCATAAGCGGTTTTTCTTTCTAATCGTTATTCCAATAATAGGAAAGGAATTAAGAGCGGACGCACACCTTTGCTAAGCTATGGCACAACTGTTGTGCGATTGTCGATTGTTTCGCAGCCAATTCAACTGTTTACTAAACAGTTGTGCGATAGTTTAGTCGCACGCGCTCTAAGAGTAACATTTAGCGACGATTAATGATAGGAATATAGTTTAACAAATCTATTTTGTTAGAGAAAAGTTCAAATCGTTCTCGAAGTTTCTGATTTGTCGGTCATAGAACAAGTTTAAACTATGAAGCTGAAACTCAGTAGTAATTCTACAATGCTCAATCTATTGGAACTATTGTTGCAAAACTGTTCAATAGACTCAAAATATTTTCGCTGAATTAAAATGTCTTTTAACGTTGTGTGATTTAATTTTTTTATAATTATCTTTAATGACAAAAATTACAATTTAAACAAATGTGAAAGTAATTATCATCATCACCAGCTCACTATACGTCCCCACCGAGGGGCTCGGAGCCTACCCTAAGCTACTAGGCCATAGTCAACCACGCTGGCCAAGTGCGGGTTGGCTGACTTCACACATATCTTTGAATTTCTTCTCCGATATTTGCAGGCATCACGATGTTTTCCTTCACCGTAAGAACGTCGGAATTATGTATATATGAAAATTCGAAAAATCGAAAATCACATTGATACATGGCGGGATTCAAACCCAAGACCTGTAGATGTATGACTTATTTTTCAAGTATAGTATTAAAAAGATATTACGAATTTAAAATAACGTACGATGCAACACTTTAAATAATAATTTGCTAAAATAATTCCCTATTCCATCTAACAGTTTCTTAAACGTAACATATTCAAGAACCGTGTAACGTAAAACTTAATTAAACTTTTAATTACGCCAGCGGCATTAAATTTGAGTAAGGAAATGTTACACGTAATAAAAACTAGTCATTCAGGTAAAGTATGAAAGAAATTTAATTGTTCAAATGAAAAAATAGGTTAACTGTCAATTGTTTTAGAAATTAAAATTAAGAAAATCGTCTTTAATCAAAAAGCCTTCCATATAACCTGTTAGAGCCGGTGCACACCTTTGACTAAACTATCGCACAACAGTTGTGCGATAGTTTAGTCAAAGGTGTACGCGAGCTCGAAATAATATATAAGCACCAAATTGCATTTGCTATGACCTTGGAAGATATCTTGCTTCATCTACAAAACCTATTTCAAAGTAATACTAATCAGTTATAAATTATCTAATTTAGGGCCTGTCCCACCACTGGCTGATAGAGGCTCAGTAGCTTAAAATGACGTCACTGTCAGATAAGGGAACAAAATCCGATATTTCCATCACATATTTTACACGTTGGATTGTTATCAGACATTTTACAATTGGGTGGGACATGTCCTTAAAGTTTTATTTAGTGTATTAATAACAAACGCGGCTTGCGGACAGACAAACATTTTTTAAATGCGATATCAGCAACGCAAATAAATCATGTTCTCGAAATCTGGAATTTTCCTTTTGATACAAACAGACACTCCAATTTTATTATATGTATAGATTGTATTTAAACATTTAACATATCCTGGCATCTGTCTTATAAATCAGGAGTTGATTGTTGATTCTTAAAATGAACGGCCATAGGTAAGCGCTTGGCTCACCGCCAAGAGGAGGTTGGCAACAGCTTAGTACGTTAATTATGCTTATATATCACATCAAGATCGACGATAAAACCATGAAATTGCTTTTATAACCATTAAGAAAATTAGATTTTCAACTGATTTTCAAACAATGGCACTTTAAAATTGTTCTATGTGTACAATGAGTTTTCATTTAATTGTACAAATATAACTTTAAAAAGATAAGTCAAGTAGAGATTTAATCATCATACTAATATTATAAATGAGAAAGTTTAGATGGATGGATGTTTGTTAGAGTTTGTAGCTTAAACGGCTGAACGGATTTCGATGAAATTTGGTATAGGTGTAGAGGATAGTCTGGAAGAACACATAGGATACTAACTTTTGTTTTTTTTTGATTCCACGCGGACGGAGTCGCGGGCGAAAGCTAGTAATATATAAACTGTAATTACAACATTAAAATTGAAAATTGGTATTTAAAATGTACGAAAAATTTGGTTTAGTTTAGTAAGTGAGTATATTAAAACTGTAGTTTAAAAAATAACTCTTTCCACTTAATTAAAAAGTTAGCAATATTATAAATAATACCGAAAAACTAAGAGATTGCTCAACAATGTGGTCCCTTAATGGCGAGAAAAAACAAAGTAAATGACCAAAAAATGAACTTCAAGAGTCTTTAAGCACCCTCAATGTAGGCGACATTGCCGCATTGCTGTACCTCAATTTTACTTTTTTATTCGGTTTTTTAACTTACTGTGGAGAGTGGAACGTTTGGCTTTTTGCCTACAGAAAGGTCTATAGGCCATTACCAATATTTTCTCCGTTATGGCCGATTAATTTGTCGACGCAGACAGCGTGTGCATGACGCTGGTTCTACATCGCTTTTCAAAGCTTCCAAACGTTTGTCGTTTGTTAAAAAATTAACTCAAAGGGAACATCTGTATTGGGAACGGATTAAACAAAGACTAAAAAAGTATATAGAGGAGACATAATTGACACGTGAGTCATTTTTCACACGATCAAAACTCTATCTATTAATAGCATTAAAGCCATAATTAATTGTCATTAGATGTCATTAAATAATGTTTAAGATGTAGCTTATTATAATTTTGTAAAATGTTATTACATGTCAAACAAGAACACAAGGTGGCATTAAACTTGACATCTGATAGTACCTTTTAGAGATAGTACCGGTGAGAAAATTTTCTTCACTATGCCTAATCTTTATATTTTTTAATGTCTTTGTAATTAAGGTACACATTGTGTTATTACGATAGTCAGCTATAAGAGTGATGTAATACAGTAATCTTATCGGAATGAAAATAAATGTATTGTTAATATTAGCTACATTAACTCGAACTCCTCGGTGTGGTTGTTAACGAAATAAAGGAGTTTATAACTCGAGTTAAGGTTGGAAGCTAGAAGCAGAAACTACTCACTAACTATTGATAGACTCAAATTAATTTAATATTATTCTTTTCATTTGAAGGCCCTGAAAAGTACCTTTACTTAATAATTTATTGCCCTACGTGTTTTTAATATTATAAAGTTACATTGCAACAATCATGATCAAGCCGTTAAACTGCGTGACCGATTTTACTTATATTATATTATAATATAAATACGAAAGTTTGGATAGATGTTTGTTAGAGGTAGCCTAAACTGCATAACGGATCCCGACGAAATTTGGCATAAATATAGAGGATAATCTGTGAGAAAAGGCTATTTACTTTTTTATTTAATTTCACGCAGACGGAGTAACGGGCAAAAGCTACCAATTACCAACGCCGAGACAAGTTCAAACACTATAATAAATATTCTCTTACTTACTTTTGTATAGATACTTCTTGTAGAGATAATACCTTAAATATTAAAAGCAAATATATGCCTATCGATATATGGGTATTGTCATGCGTTCTCGCGCGCTTGGCGCTAAGTAAAGCTGAAGAAAGTAGTGCATGCGAGTAGAGTAGAGGAAATAGCGTTCCTGCATTGAAAGTGCACGACCTCATTTCGCTACGTAAGAGCAAACTTTGATTCTTCGACACAATGGAGGTACGTAATAAGTGAGGTGACACTGCTATTTTTAAAAAGGTAAAAGTATAACAGAATGAAATATTTTCTGTCATATCTATTTAGTTCAACAATACGCCTATTAAAAGTAAATAGTTAAAGAAAAATATTAATAATTTATAATCTAGATAACTTCACATAATTTGGTTTTATTGAAACAAATTAAAAAGTCAAGATTAGTCCAAAGCCAAAATCAAGATAAGCGTAAAAAATAAATTATTAAGCAATGTTAACATATCCATAGGTTTCTGTCTATATAGCATCAATACATCATACTAATATTATAAATGCGAATGTTTAGATGGATGGATGGATGTTTGTTAGCGTTTGTAGTCTAAACGGCTGAACAGATTTTGATAAAATTTGGTATAGATGTAGAGGATAGTCTGGAAGAACACATAGGCTATTGACTTTTGTTTTTTTTAATATCACGCGTACGGAGTCGCGGGCGAAAGCTAGTATATTAATAAACCATAAATGAACTCGAAACTTGCAGTATACATTAATGCATATAATATGCAAATCAGTCATTAAAAAAAAACCAAAGAACTTCATATTAGATTATCTACGACGTTTTAACACATTACCTATCGAGGATGTCGCCCAGTTTCGAAATGTCGGTAAAAAAGGCCGCATTGTTCGCTACGTGCCTAACAACATTTCTAACGCCATTATCCAACTCTAGTGTCATCTAACGTAGTATGCCTTTTAAAATGCTCTCGTGTAAGAACCGTAGCCACCTGAATCTGTGTAGATTTGGCGTTTCGCCAACACCTTAATACAAACATGGTCACCGTACTAAAAGAGAAACATTCAATACACCTAAAAGTTATTGCTAAAACAAATGCAAATCAACTTAAATAATTTCAAACAAAAACACCTTTCACTAAACTATCGCACAACAATTGTGTGATTGTATCGTTTCGCAACTAATTCAACTTTTTAGTTATCTAAAAATCGAGTAGTGTGCATCTCCATATAAGCTCATAGGAATCAGTGCGCGACTAAACAGTGGTGTGATAGTTTAGTCTCAGGTGTCCTTTAAATGTATAGCCCTTCTACGTAAAACAGTACAAACATTAGATTTAGTAAACTTTTCATGAATTCAGAATATTTTTTTTAATTTGAATTACTATAAGCCTTAACATAAAAACGTTGACCAGATTCAAATATACTTATCTTAAACGTACGTCAAATCTTTTGTACCGTACCTCGAAACCGGCGTGGATTTTCGACAAATTATTTTTACTGGTGATTGGTGTCCTTAATGTCAATCATCGGCGGTCAAAGTGTTGAAACATGAGTTTAAATTCACAGTGTCTAACTACAATTATCATTGTCCTGTAATACATTTAGAACTTTTTTTTTTTAATAAATCTATACTAATATAATAAAGCGTAAACACACACTTATTTGTTGTCCAAGATGTCACCAATTACAGCATATTTTTGAATAATTATTTTTTTAACAAAAAGCCCT
>LD688932.1:1092583-1102841 GCA_003118335.3 Papilio memnon | reverse complement strand
CTGATAATGTATGGAAGAGTAGCACATACTGTGCCGACCCTCCGTAAGGGATAAGGGCAAGTTGATGATGATTATGATATTTCTAATATTAAATTACTTTATGCGCTATAAATAAATTTATAGTGTATTTTATTTAATTTATCTTTAAGTTTATTTTAAGCAATTATAAATTGTGTTATGTTCATACAACATCGAAGAACAACAAGACATTGTATAACAATAACAATGAACAACAATTGTTTTTATTCTTAACATAAATTTATAAATGGTTTTTCTTTCCAAAAGTAATTGTTATAAGTCCTCATTGTTAATTGTAGAAACAGCTGCTTTGTTAACCTGGTTAACATTTTAATAAATTTAGTGATGTGCTAATATCGAATAACGTACTTTTTTAACGGTACCATACACGTCTTTCTTAACGATATCTTAAAGTAATCTGGACTATAGATCATGTATTTTGTTCTACTTATACTTTAAATCTTTGCCTCAACATTAATACGTAGAAACGTATAATGAAATTTCTTCATCACCAGCTATCATTTGCTACTAGGCGTGAAATTAAACTAACTAGATTAGCCTGTGTGATATCCATCAAAACTTTTGACATTTACAATATTAGTAAGATAAATAGTGAATTAATAAGAATACTTAAATATTAACTTTGTCGAACTTATATTAACAATGTGGTTTAAGCTATCTATTTCTCTAAGAATTTTAGTCCCTTTCCCTTTCCACCCTTTTCTTATAAGGAAATGATTGGATGGGAAAGTGGATTTGACGGTGGAAGAGACTCATAGGAAGGGGAAATATCCTCTTTATGTGTGTCTCCTCCTCCGTCAATTTAGGGTAGGCAACGCATTGCAGTTGCAGATGTCTATGGGCATCGGTCGCTTCGCAATTTTGGCGGATTTAGGTGCCCCTTGCTTGTATGCCATCTTGTTGTATAAAAAAAATATTAAAAAAATCACTTCACGAGGAACAATAATTAAATAGGTATTTAAATGTAATAACTACTTTAGTATCTAATTAGGCATTTAAAAGAAGAGCTGTAATTTTTGAAATCAACGAATTCGAAGTCTTAAACTTTATTATGTGTTAACAATATTTTTTTCCCCATCACTATTCACAGCGGTATATATTAATTTAGTGCAATTGCATGCTTTTACGATAGTAGATTGGTATTCTGTGAATCAAGATGATAATTATAATTTTTTGTTCAATTCTCTTAATTTTAATATGGCATTATAAAAGCTATACGTATTGGGGCAGAAGAAATATCAAACATGATTACCCAATACCAATATTTGGTAATCATTTTAAGAACATATTTGGATTACGAACTGAAATCGAAATGGGTAAGGAAATGTATAGAAAATATCCCAATGAAAGATTAGTTGGCTATTACAGATGTAATACACCAGTGCTTATAATTCGAGATCCAGATTTAGTGAAGCATATACTAGTGAATGATTTTGTAAGTTTTTATGGACGCGGTCTTGGGAGGGATCATGAAGAAATGTTGATGCTCAATCTATTTCATTCGCATGGAGATCTGTGGCAACTCCTGAGGCATGCTATCTCTCCAACATTCACGTCTGCTAAACTACGAGCTATGTTCCCTTTGATACAAAAATGTACGGTAAGACTTCAGGCTGTAGCTCAAGAACTATCGGAAAGTGGGAAAGAAATATCTGCGCATGAGTTGATGGCGCGATACACAATAGAGTTCATCGGTTCTTGTGGATTTGGGATTGATATGAACACGTTGAATACAGATAAATCGCTTTTTGTAGAACTGGGTAAGATTATATTCACTAAAACGAAATGGCAAATATTTTTCTTAGCGTTACGAGAATTCTTATCGAAGAACAGTTTTATCAAAAATATTTCAGTAGCAAGAAATGAAATTATCACAACGATAATGGATTTAATGAATAACATTCGTAAAGTAAGAAACGAGAATCAAATACAAAGGAATGATTTTATTGATATACTTTTAAAATTAGAGAAGGAAAAAGTTATCGAAGCTGAATCGGTATTAAGAAAAGACGAAAATGGTGTACCCGTTAAAATAAAGTTAAACTATAGTGAAACGCATACTGCTGCACAATTATTTATATTCTTTGCTGGTGGTTTCGAGACATCTGCAACAACACTGAGTTGGGCATTGCATCAACTTGCATATCACCAAGATGTACAACGTAAAGCTCAAGAGGAGATTGATAAAACTTTACAAAAATACAATGAAATTTGCTACGACGCTGTAACAGAACTTTCATATTTAAATATGATAATAAAAGAGGCAATAAGAACGTTTACGCCAGCTGGATATATATCACGGGAATGTATGAAAAAATGTGTAATACCAGGAACTGACATCACAATAGACCCTGGCGTACTCATCAACATTCCTGTTCAAGCTATACATTTAGATCCTCAAAATTTTGACAACCCTGATGAATTTAGACCTGAAAGATTTACTCCAGAAGAAGAAAGTAAGCGTCACAAATATGCATTTTTGCCTTTTGGAGGTGGTCCGAGAAAATGCATTGGTAAATATGCAACCAAACAAGAATTGACTTGCGTTTTTCTTTCTAGAATTTAAACTATGTTCTTTGTTTCAGGTAGCCGACTGGGCCTTATAGAGACAGTGAGTGGTTTGGCGGCTATATTGCAACATTTCACCATCTATCCAGGACCATCATCCAAACGCACTTTTAAAGTGAAACGCAATGCTTTTATAATTCAAGCTGTAGATGAAGATATACCGATTTTACTTAAGCCCAGGAAATCTCTCTAACTCAACGATATTTATATTTTACTTCTCTATGTGAAAACCTTGCAATAAATGATATTATTAATTTATTAAATTACTTTGGTTCCCAACTATTTTAAGTACAGAATCAAGACAGTTTCTAATAAAACAATTATAAATTACTTTGGATAGGCCATCACATTCTCCTGAGCTCAATGGTAGTAACAGGCTATTCTATATCTTCTATGTCATGATTCTAGACTGATCTGGACAGAAATTACACGAATGTTAGTCGACTTCACTATCCTACATGGTCAGTATTTCTTGTAAGCTATGCCTGTAAAAGTTCATGAAATACTAAGGTTAAGCTAACAAAGTTACTGCCATAAGGAGAAATAATTTAACTTTCATTATAACGTTAGTCGATTCAGTTAATAACGAAATGATTCAATCAACATCTCAATAAGCTCTTGCTGAACTGCTTGATCAAATGCCCACTACAAAAGTCGGTAAGTTTGGAGCTTGTTTAGTGAGGAGATCTGTGTGATTCTAGCCACTGGTTACTTGAGTCAACGTCGGGACAAAATTGCGTTACTGAACGCTTTTTACAAACAATAGGGATCTTACGAACAAATCGATATTTATAATACTAGATGCAATCGAGATATTTTTTGAAGTCCGTTTCGATTTGCTTTAATCGATGTTTTAAGCGTCTTACCTCACGATGATGCAAAAAATTGATTGAAGTCAAAAAATGTGATCTGCTGAATTGGTCCACTATAACCAAAATAAATTGTTTGACATACTCTGGGAACATTGACTGGCAAATTCAATATTAGTCCCAATACAAAATGGGTGACTTTGCACAGCTGAAATTTCATTCTTATTGAATTGTATGTTTTTAATTGTTTATTTAGAGTGGCGAGTATAAATAATAAAAACATACATATGGTCCGATATAAATGTTAACGTACTATGAATAAAATAACGTTAATTGCGAACAATATACAACGAGTAAAAATGTGAAAAATATTTACCTATTTGGTGCCTTTTGTATCCTTACCTACTGAACCGATTAAAGATCTTTAAAACCAAAACTCTAGGAATCACAAAAAGAAACTAATTATGATTTTTATCTAATTTGGATGCAAATAAAATGGCTGGATCAAGCTAACCTTAACGAGAATTTAAAATTTAAAAAATACCTCTATGTATGACTGTTTAACTGACTGATATAAACGCATAGCTGAAACTAAACTAAAATTTTGCACATATGTTTTTACTACGTAGGCGATCACTATGAAAGTATTTTTTGAACTTCAAATGATCTAAAGTGGACTGAAAATTGGTGTGAAGATGTTATTCAGTGACTGACTTCAGACATAAACACTTATAAAAAAAAATTAATAACTACGTCTTGAAGGTTTTTTTCAAATTCATCACTTAAAGGCCTAATTGGGGAGTGACGACGTGGGAAATACCCATTTGCAAAAATCTGCACACATCAATAAAGATCGTTAAGACAATTGTAGGTATTATTGGTTCATGGTAGGTCAATTCACTTTAAAGTGTCTCCAATTTATTTGTTTATACATCTGTCTAAACATATGTATATGGTACAACGCACTTAAAATCACTTTACACACAAGCCTACGGCCTAACATACCAACGTTTGAGCGAGATAAAACATAAATTTGCAGGCAAAATATCACATTCTTCTCGCTTGCACTGGTTTTCGCGGCGTGGTTTAGTAGGTCTGGTCCGACGACGCCGATGCTAGAGTTGTAAGAGAAGCTCTGCGAGGCGGGTCGCATTGGGGTGACGTGCTTTTAAGTCCGTGATAAAATTTACACAATATAATTATCAATATCAACGCTGTACAAAGTTTGAAGTGTAGAAATGTTTGTGCTGTTTATTGTTATCGGAATAATACTGTTGTTTTTATCATCTCGTAATTACACATATTGGTTGCTAAGGAACGTAAAATGTGATCCTCCAGTGCCACTTTTCGGCAATTATTACAAAGTATTATTTGGCTTTAAAACTGACATCGAGGACGTAAGTTATTTATATAAAAAGTATAAAACGGAAAAAGTAGTTGGCTATTACCGTGGAACAACACCAGAGCTTATTATTCGAGACCCGGAGATTATAAAGAAAATTCTGAATATGGATTTCTCGCATTTTCATACCCGTGGAGCAGGTAGAGATCCAAAATATGAACCTCTTATGTTGAATGTATTTTCCACCGAAGGTGATCGATGGAAATTACTACGACACGGTCTTTCTCCAGCTTTCACCAGCAACAAATTACGAAACATGTTTCCTTTGATTTTAAAATGTACAGACAAACTTCAAGCAGTTGCTAAGATACTAGCAAATAAAGGTGAGCAGATTAGTGCAGTAGATTTAATGGCACGATATACAATCGAGTTTATAGGTGCTTGTGGTTTTGGTCTCGAAATGAATACAATGAATACAGAAAAATCTCAATTTGTTAAATTAAAAGAAATTATTTTTACTAAATCTAAGAAACAAATGCTACTTTTTGCTCTGCGTGTTTTGTTTCCCAATTTTAGTATCATTAACAAGATTCCAATTGGAAATGAAGATGTACAAACTACTATTTTAGCCATTATGAATAGTTTACGCCATCAAAGAAATAATAAACCATCTGGTAGAAATGACTTTGTAGATTTGTTACTAGAATTAGAAGAAAACAAAACACTTCGAGGAGATTCTCTTGATATAAAAGACGAGAATGGATTGCCTAAGAAAGTTGAACTTGAAATGACTCCTATGATTTCTGCAGCACAATTATTTATATTCTTTGCTGCTGGATTTGAGACATCAGCTACTGCTATGAGTTGCACCTTACATCAACTAGCATTTCACCCTGATATACAATTAAAAGTACTCCAAGAAATTGATACCGTACTATCTAAATATGATAATAAAATTTGTTACGAAGCTATAATGGAAATGACTTACTTGGAAATGGCTCTTAAAGAGTCTATGAGGATATTTCCACCTGGTGGACTGACTTTCCGAATCTGTATAAAGAAATATACAATTCCAGAACTTGGATTAACCATTGAACCTGGAACGAAAGTTATCATACCAATTCAAGCATTACAATTGGATGAAAAATACTATGAGAACCCATCAGAGTTTAGACCGAATAGATTTTCTCCTGAATCAGTAAAAATACGACATAGATATGTTTATCTGCCATTTGGTGAAGGGCCTAGAAAATGTATAGGTAATTGTTTTTATGTGTATTGTTTTGATTTATTTTATTTCATGTTGTTGCTGTTTAATAATCTGACTTCTCATTTTACTAATTACTAATATTATAAATGCAAAAGTTTAGATGGATGGATGTTTGTTAGAATTTGTCGCCTAAACGGCTAAACGGGTCTCAATGAAATTTGGCATAGATGTAGAGCATAATCTGAAAGAACACATAAATTCAATATTTTTTTAAATTTCACGCGGATGACGTCGGGGTCGAAAGATAGTCTGTCTAAAATTTTAAGACTTTTCAGTCACCAATTAATCACTTGTGAGTTTTATGTTTCATACTAATGTGTTTTCCTTCTCAATTACAGGTGCTCGCTTAGGTATTATAGAATCGTTGACTGGACTAGTTGGGTTACTACAAAAGTTTACTGTAGAACCAGCGGCATCTTCCAAGAAAGACATCAAATCCAAAAAGACCGCATACCTCGTGCAGGGGACAGATGACGGAATACCAATAAAATTGATTCCACGAAAAACAGAAAACGCATAATATTTTTGGGTAAATGTATGTATCTATTGATTTACAATAAAATTATAAGATGACAGTTTGAATTTTATTTTAGACAAGCTCGCGACTTCGCCCGCGTGAATTAAAAAATATATCCTATGTTACTCACAGATAAATTACCTTTCTGACGGTGAAATAATTTTCAAAATTGGCCGAGTAGTTTTTGAGTTATTTCAATACATACAAAAATACAAATCTTTCCTCTTTATATTAGTATAGAATTCAATTGTTTTTAAAATATTCTTTTTGTCTTGTCTTTAGTCTCTTTTAAAAGTTTAACTCTATGATAGGCAATTGTGTGGTTCAAAGGTCTTTCGGGTCAATCGTTAGTGGTCTCGTAAATATTACATCCATACAATTAATTGTCATCTGTTATCGACTTATCCCTTAACTTATTTCCTAAATCGTTCCATCGAATGTTCATAATGAACCATTCAAAATTATAAATGACCGTTTATCGTTAATGAGTTCTTTGATTAATTGATTTTTATATAACACGTTTTCCACGTCTAGTTATCAGGTTACTCGTATTCGTATTTTATATTTGGTTTCCTTAAAATTTATCGTTTGTTTTAGATTTAGTTTGATCCATAAAGTAGCTACTAAGTAATATTATTTGTATAGAGATTTTTATTGGTCTACTTATAGTACGACAATCTCACCTATTTCATCTTAATCTACATACTAATATAATAAAGCGTAAACACACACTTCTTTGTTGCCTAAGATGTCAGCAATCACAGCATATTTTTGAATAATTCTTTTTTTAGTAAAAATCCCTACACTTACGTCACGCTTTAGGCTATATATTTTCACGCCATTAAACTTAGGGGGTAAATATTTTGGATAAGAACCTTAATGTGGGAAAGAGACCATAAGTTGCTGCCAACATCAAGGAAGCTAGGTTGCCATGGTTTGTTATCATGTCATGTCATTTTGACATTTGCAATTGATAATTTGACAAATGTAGGTAAACAATGAAATAACATTTTTATAATTTCACGCGGATGAAGCCGCAAGGGAACAGCTAGTAATATTATAAATGCGAAAGTTTTGATGGATGATTAGATATCGATGAAATTGCATAGATGTAATATAGTCTGGAAGAACACATAGGCTACTTTTGTTTTTTTTAATTCCACGCGGACAGAGTTCAATGTACAAAACTATTTCAGTGCAATTAAATGGATATTCCATTAGCTATATAGCTACGATTTCACGTGATCAGAAAATATTAATATAATCGAAACGGTACCCAGAATCGAATTAAGCTAATGCGTCTCTGCGCCGCACGTTAACTGTTCGTAATTAATATGCGTGGAAAAATATGGAAATTCGATGTTATTGCTTCTCGTTATGCCACTGGGAAATGTCGTTTCCATTTATTTTATTAAAGTACTTACCGTAATATTTAAAGACAGTAATTGTTGGTTACTTAGTACTTTGAGATAATTTAAAATTATCGTTTTTTTTATCTAAATTTAACCAGCGCTTGACCACGATTCCACCTAAACTGAACTAAGTGAAGACGCGGTCGAAGGATGTAACGCGCTAGCTAAGTAAGAACCGATTCACCCTGCTCTTGAAGGCACCCACGTTATAACTCGACGGGAACACTGACGCCGGCAACTTGTTCCATTCCTTTGCTGTGCGCACGAGAAACGACGACTCAAATCGCTTCGTTCGAACCCGCGGCTCATCAACTAAGTAAGGATGGAAACCAGCCGTACGTCTCGACGTCCGATGGTAAAAAGGGGATGGGGGAATGAGTTCATATAATTATAATCGTAACAGTAATACGTCTGAATGTAATAATTTGTAAGATATCGATATAATTTAAAACCAAACACTAGTTAGATTTAACAAGAGGTATTACATTGATATTATTAATTTCATTTGCACGTTTGAACTTCTATTAGAGGAACATCACTAGCGTGCGCATTTTCTAGTCATATTTGAGCACAAGCTTGACCTTTTGAGAGTGATCATTGAAAATGTTCCAACGCTTAGATGAGTATTTTGAATGTTATAGCATAGGAGAAACTATCGCACAATTGTTTAGTCTCGCTTTGATTGCTGTAAGCTTATATGGAGATGCGCACACTACTCGATCTTTAGTTGTGCTAATAAACAGTTGATTTGGTGCGAAACAATCGACATCACACTACGGTTATGCGATAGTTTAGTCAAAGCTGCGCGCCCGCTCTGATGGAACATTTAAAGTGTAGCTTAAACAAAATTCCTAGACGATTAATTAATGAAAATTCTTAAATAGTTGTGTATGTGGACCAAACTTTTTAATCTACGCTTCATATATAAAACTTTTCTATAGTATTAACGTTTGTAAAACACGACGTATAGTCAATTAAGGGCAGACTAATCGACCGGCTATAGACAAGTTATTGGTTTCCTAAAGATTTCTATCATTAATTAATATTCTGTTACGAACGCTTTTTAACAATAGCCATGACTATATGACATTAAGTTTTCGAAGCTATAAATGTAAACAGAAATAAAAATTGTTATTGTAGAATAGGAGTTTTAAATCGATTTTATATTGAAGAAAGGCACATTTCTAGCTATATTAAATTAAATTCGATACTAGCTTTCGCAAGCGACTCAGCGTACGATTCAAAAAAACAAAAATAAGTAGTCTATGTGTTCTTCCAGACTACCCTCTACGTCCATGCCAAATTTGAGATCCATTCAGCAGTTTAGGCTACAAACTCCAACAAACATCCATCCATTTAAACTTTCGCATTTATAATATTAGTAAGATTGTACTAAACAGTTAAAAGGATGATAGTTAATACAAAATACTCAAGTATAAACTGTTTTAATCTTAACTCTTAATTCGACAGTGTCCAGTGTCACGAACAACTAATTTAAAAAATCTACTGAAGTATAATAAAATAATCAGTTTTTTTTTGCTACAAAAAACTCCGCCGAATTAAAGGTTAATAGGCTTTTAAAAACTATACTTGTAAACAATAATATACTTACTTATTCCTTTTCTTGTAAGAGGATATGAAATGGTTTGTGCTTTTAAAAAGCTTACGTACAAAGTAAAACTTGATTCTATTACGTGCGTCTGTTTTAATGGCGTAGGCGGGGTAAACAACCTTTGTTGATGCCACGATTTAGCTTGCTGTTCCTTTTATATAAACGAATAAGGCTTCCTTTATTATCTGTTGCTACTTATTAGCTATTCCAAGATACGGGGCTATGCTTTATATTAAATAATGTACTTTTATCGGCCGACTACTGAAACACTTTTCTTTGTAAGCGCCTCTTACAATCCGATAGACGTCAATTTATTTGTCGGTGTTTTTAATACGCTGTTACACATAAATACCCTTTCAGTATTCGGCCGTAATGCTCTTTGGCCTAGAGAGCATTTAATTATTATTTTATTGGACTGAATAGAATTTTGACAATTCTATGCATGAATTAGTTAAAAATTATATTAAACTAGCTGTTCCTGTGCGGCTTCATCCGCATAAAATCTTTACTTTGTTGTTGTCAAATATGAAAATTCAAATGCATAAATGACAACGAAGATTTGACACTGACCAATTGCCATGGTAACCTTGCTTCCTTGATGTTGGTAGCAACTTATCGTCTCTCTCCCACATTAGGGTTTTTATCCAAGATATTTACCCCCTAAGTTTAATGGCGTGAAAATATATAGC
>LD688932.1:1027034-1041668 GCA_003118335.3 Papilio memnon | reverse complement strand
GTACTTTGTACCTTTTGATTTTTAACATAAATTCGTCTTTTTATACCAAAGATAGCGCTTGGCGAATTTTAATAAAAAGATCTACGAAAGATGAGCCAAAGTTTGCCGTCTTTGTAACTCTATATATAAAGAAAAATCCCTTACTAAGTTGGATACTTGTAACGTTTAAATAAATGCTTTGAATTTCATGCTTAGTGGAAGAGGAACGTAAAGGTCGACGATAAAAAAGAATCTTAACTTGATTAAAATCAGACATTTGAAAAGAGCTTTCAATAATATTAAGGCTAAATAAATATAAAGCCGAAAACATTTTCAATCTATAGCCACTAATACACGTTAAAATCTTAAAGGTATATAAAATAAGATAAAATAAGTTATAAAATAAACTTAATTAACTGTACAATATTAAACAACACAAACTAGCAATTGAATGTAGATGCATACAAAGAGGAAGGAAAGACTGAAGAAGAAATCAGACATGATTTGTTGATAGAGTATACGAAGAAATACTATAAATACTATACTAAACGAATCAACTAAGAGCGGGCGCACACCTTTGACTAAACTATCCCACAACAATGTGCGGTTGTCGATTGTTTCGCAGCCAATTCAACTGTATAGTTGCACAACTAAAAATCGAGTATTGTGCACCTCTATATAAGGTAATAGTAATCAAAGCTAGACTAAACAGCAGTGCGATGCAGCGGACTCTAACGAATTTAACATGTTACAGATTATTTGCATTAATAAGCTAATACGATTTTTAAATTCAAAAACATGAGCAATCCTCTCTATAAAATCGTTCTCCGTTCAATCTGTATTTGATATAGAGAATCCGTTCCACGATTTACATGCAAATAGAGGAATGTCCGGTTATTCGCTTTATTTCAATATCGCATTCAGTGCAGTTGCTAATATAGCCCCGAGGCCGTCTACATGCCCCGTGTTCCGCGGATTATGTTCTATTATTAATTTCAATTTTAATATTTGTTTTGTTATTTAAATAAGAAAAAAGGTTTCAATTGGATTTGCAAATTTAATGCTATCTAGTCGTTATCTTAACCCCAAGGGGTTGGCTAAGAGCGTGTGTACCTTTTACTGAACAATTGCACAAATGTTTAGTCTCGCTTTGATTCCTATGAGCTTATATGGGGCATACTACTCAATTTTTAGTTGTGCAACTAAACAGTTGAATTCGCTGAGAAACAATCGACAATCACAACAGTTGTGCAATAGTTTAGTCAAAGTACGCCCTCTCTAAAATTTTTGCTTGTATCTTAAAGTAAAATGTAACATTTGAAATAACTTTACTATCTATTCAGATTAACGAGAAGCTTATTTGCAGTAGAGATCTTAAGACGTCCAAATGTATCCCGAATATCCCATTACGTTACGCTAAATCGGGCGATATATTTCTGAAGCGAGCTCATTTGATCCCACGAACTATTGCTGGCAATGGAGGAAAGGTTTCGTATTTAATTTGCTTATACGACATTTATATGCTCATACAATGTTTTGAATAATCGGATGAAATGGGCTCCTTTTTTTATAACTATTTTGACGATTTTGTATTAAACTTAATACTTTTAAGATTTTTGTATCCATTTCAAAATGAAATTGTAAATAATATAATCTTCCTAATATTTTTAATGTAAAAGTTTATATGGATGAATGTTAGAGTTTGTAGCCTAAATAGCTGAACATATCTAGATGACATTTGGCATAGATGTAGAGAATAGTCTGAAGGACATAGGTTACTTGCTTTCGATTTTTTTCATTCCACGAGGATGGTGTCGCGGGTAAAAGCTAGTTTCTAACTAATAATCGATCATATTACATCTTGTTCTCAGTATTAAAAGAATTTGCAAAAACGGTTGAATAATTTTCCAATTTACCTCGTCAAAAAAAGTTTTTCTTTCGTTCTCTAGAGACTGAGGCGTTCGAATATCCAAAATCAATGACATCGTTATCGGAAATCTCAAGTATTACCTCTGGGACCGGTCAGGGAGCTAATGGTGAGTCCGCCTTCGCTTACAAAGATTGACCCTTACAAAGTGATCCCTTACATCCACTGCCGGTAATTGAGGATCTCAAACAAAAATATTCCGCCCAATTTACTCCTAACCACTGTTACTTAGACGTTTTGTTAGTCTACTTTATACGACTGCCCGAAAGGATTATTAAGATAGTATCTACAATTTATTTAAATACAAAAAATAAATGTATTTTATTTTTTATTTTCAAGTCCAGAATTGCTATTATTACTAATTATTAAATACGTATAGCCTATTAAGAATATAATGAACTTCAAGTGGGATGGACAAACTGACGCGTGTTTTATAATGACTACAGCGCCATCTCGTGGCGATCAATTGTAACACGATTTAAATTTAGACTTGATAGTTTTTATGGTACCAAAACTTATCCTAAGCACAATCTTAGAAACATGAGGTAAAAGTCACAGTATTAAAAATATAAAAAACGTACTAATGTTTATCTCGGTAGCTTTCCTGAATCCCAAACATTATAAATCCACAAAGGCGGATATTATTCAAAGCTCTCTTTTTGGGTTGCCCTAAACAACAGGTTTTACGACTGCGACCCATCACGAAAGCTTTCTTACCGGATTAAGAATATAATAGAACTCCGACTTGTATTATTCTACTGAAATTATATTAAAATCTTGTTACAAAAACGTATAAATATATAGAATACTAGCTTTTGCCAGCGACTCCTTCTGCGTGGAAATAAAAAAAGTGAGTAGATTATGTGTTCTTCTAGACTATCCTTTACATCTGTACCAAATTTTATCGAAATCCATTCAGCCGTTTAGGCTAGATATAAACTCTAACATCTATCCATACGTCCATCCATCTAAACTTTCGTATATATAATATTAGTATGATAACCGTAGTACGATTTACAATATTGTTTTCGAGGAATAAATTAATTAGAGAAGTTCCAAGACTTTCTTAATTTTTTACAAAAAAACTTCAAAGACGGAATTAAAATTTCGTAGCTACATTTGTTTATTTCTCTCAAATAACAGATTCAGATCAAGTTTGCTAATTTGTAAAAAAGTTTTAAATAATTAATAAACATTTTTAAAATTTCAAGTATCGGTTTTCATGAATTATTTGTATATCTCATTAATTATCTTATAATTAAGAAATAACGAGAGATCTTGAAGTGATTTTTTTCTTAGAACAAATTAAAAAATTACAATTAAAATTAATTAAGTACTTTTAATTAATATTAAAATCACAAAAAGTACCAATGATTTTAAACATACTGAAAGAAAACTAGAGCAAAACGAAAATATTCGAAAATTTAAGAAAATAATATAAAATTAGGTTAAGTCTGTTTTGTGAGTTAGTTTTCTAGCTACATCTACTTAAATATTTTTTTAAGTGCAGTAGAAATAAAACATTTATTTTTAAATGTTCATATCAACATTAATTGCGACAGTCTAATTGGTACAAATTTAGCAGAAGATCGAAGTAACTTTCTTAGGTATAAGACGGTCTCTAATTAATTCTAATTGAATTCTCTTTTTAAAAAGAGCAGTGTCTAGACTTGACTAAAATAGATCAAGCTTTAAAGAACTAAAGCAAGTGTTCTTATAAAACAAATAAAAAAACTCTACGACGCATCTACTTAAGTGCAATTTTAACAAAAGTATAACGAAAGAACTTCCAGTCAATATTTGATAAATACTTCGTATTAGTGAATAATGGATATTTATTGAACTAAATAATTCCATTATTTCATAAGATCAAAATAAACATTAAAGGAACTGTAACTCGAAACCGGACGCATTCGGACTCTCGACCACCGACCCGCTTTGTGGTTCATTAACTTAATCTACAAAGATATTTTAAAGTTATTTGTTTTGTAACAAACCGTTTCAAAACAGACAGATGAATAACAATAGCAGTGGTTGCTCTGGTAGAAGAGACTTTATATCAAACGAATAATTAAATCGGTGCATTAGTCCGATAATCCGGAACAACCGGAAAAAGATCAACCTATGTACAGTTTCATAATTTTAGAGTAAAGTTTCAGAATCAGGAATGTACAATGTCATCTGATATGATCAGTAACATCACCTGCCTGTAATAATCTACAACTTTAGAAGCCAAGAAGAATAGATGAACTTCAGAAATTGGGCAGAAGAAAGACATGAACTTTAGAAGTCATGGAATTCTTAAGCTAAAGCAATGAAATACAAGTATCAACCTGGAAGGAAATTGCAGTATATTTTTTATTTAATTTTTTTTTATTTCTTTATTTCCAAAATATTATAATATAGTTACATATGAGTAAGTCATTTCCGCCAAACCACTTACGTGGTTTATAGGCGTCGCACCTTTTAATCATTTATATATACATGCAAAGTTACAATGCATAAAATTTTAAGATACTGGATTCCATACATTATGAGTCTTACAGTTAACATATTATATTAAAAGAATAACAAGATTGTTCAACAGAGATTGCAATATTAATCCGTAGTTCATGCTCGCAAAGCTCTCAGACAATTAATTACAAAAGCATTTGGCGTAATCCCGGCGCATCCCGCGGGAACTGTTCTCTTGCATGTGATATGATATAGACGTCCCGGTCATGATTCGACGGAATCGATAATTTCCAATAAGGAACGTAAGCCTTTCGAATGAAACATATTTTACGTACCATTTTATTAACGTAAATTGTAAGCGTGATCGATTTCAATAACCATTCAATACATTTAAATGATTAGTACAACGTGTGATATTGGAAGTTATAAAGAAAATTTTTTAAAAGCAGAATTCATGCCTTGTTTGATTAATTGATTATTAATTCCTTTACTTGAATATCACAATCTCGATATAATAGCCATACTGGATCGTTCAGCTTTAGAATATTCCGGCACATCAAGGCATTTTCGAAGTCCTTTGTCGCTCGGCAAAGTGTTAATTATTCAATTAGGTGCACTCCACTCGGCTATTCGCCAATTTACTATGTACGCACTGCGGTCCATAGGCATCAGAGAGTTTGGAATTGTTGCACGAAATTGGATACTCGACGTGGCTGATGCTTTCTCATAATTGGATCCTAGAGTCCTTGGGATTAAGATTACAAGAAGATGGTAATTGAAATTTGACAATCTAATTAGTATATATCATTCTAGAAGAGAGTACGAACTATATGACACCTCACAGTTCAGACAGTCGAGATATTAAGACTAAAAAACGTCACAATGTAACTGGATATTTTATACTTATTAGGGAATAGTATTACCGTCCTATTAACTATAATAAAATAAAACCCTTGTGTGAAATGGTTTTTGTTTACTAATCTTCCAAATAAGGATTAAAAGTAACAACAAAAACATAGTTTAGTATTATCTGCAGGAAGAGGATTGCGTTTCAATCTGTTTTCAATATCAGAGCCCTAGCGGCGATCCGCGTGGATGTAAAGTCGTTTTTTATTTGCTTTATTCCAATATCCTGTGTAGTGAAGTCGACCATGGCTTTCGCGAGTCATAGCTGCTTCAAATCGCGGCTGCATGTTTGCTGAATCCTCGTTTCATTGCTACAAAGTATATTTGCAAAGGTACATCTAGCTGCTCAAATTATGAATAGCTGTTATTGTCAGCAACGCAGCAATTTTTTTATTTATTATTAACTAAACTGTTGAACGGATCTCGATAAAATTTGCCATAAATGTAAAGCTTAGTCTGGAAGAACACAAAGGTAAAGCGGTACACGTACGAAGTCGCAAGCAAAAGCTAGTCTGACATTAATTTTTAAATTGTCTACGAACTTGATTACATTCATAAACTATGTTTATAAAATCAAGGCAACTAAGATTTTGTACGAGAATATAAGTAGATTGTTTTAGGAACTACCTGTACTTTGATCCGAAGTCTGCAGTTTAATTGAAAGTCAATAGTGTCGAGTCAAATTTCGACCATCACCTTCGGGACCGGTGAAGGGGCTAATATAGGATCCCCTTACACTAACAAAGATTGACCCTTACGGGATGAACCCTTATATCCATTTCAAGTAATCGAATCTTAGATCAACATATCTTGACGGGTTTAAATACAATTGGATTTATTTTATTAATATCAAAAATTAGACGAATTAGACCAACTTTAAGGACGTGAGTTAAGAAAAGTCGGATTGGTGTTCTAATTTTAATCATCACCAGTATAAGTCCCCACTGAGGGGCTCGGAACCTACCTTAAGGGTGACTAGGCAATAGTCAACCACGCTAGCCAAGTGCGTGTTGGTTGAGTTCACACATTTGAATTTCTTCGCCGATATGTGCAGGTTGCATCACGATGTTTTCCTTCACCGTAAGAACGTCGGAAAATTTGAAAAAATCACATTGATACATGGTGGGATTCGAACCAAAGACCTGTAGATTACAAGTCAAGTGCTTAAACCACCGAGGCACCAACGTTCTGGTTGTAATGTTTTTAATTAAATAATGTATTCGATTAAAAACGTGGCTATCAGTGCAAATATGTCTATATTGAATGTACATAATAAATTCCACATTCTATATTAATGACTAGCTGTTGCTCGCGATTTCGCCCACGTAAAATTAAAAATATAGCCTATGTTACTCACAGCTAAATTACCTTTCTAACGGCGAAAGAATTTTTAAAATCGGCCCAGTAGTTTTTGAGTTATTTCAATACATACAAAAATACAAATCTTTCCTCCTTATAATATTAGTATAGATGAATAGAAATACAAATGACGTGTTTAAATCGCTCAAATACATTAGTTATTATAAGTGAAGTGAGTTATTTGATATTAATAAATGTTAATGCGATTATTATTACAAACCAATTTACAATACGCGAACCCAAACACGACACGACAAACAGATATTTTCCTATGTGCATTGGAAACTATTATAATGAACTAGCTGTTCCCTTGCGGCTTCATCCGTGTGAAATTATTATATGAAAACTGTATTTCATTGTTTACATTTGTCAAATTCTCAATTGCAAATGTCAAAATGACATAACGTGATGACAAACCATGTCAATCTTTCTTCCTTGATGTTGGCAGCAACTTATGGTCTCTTTCCCACATTAGGATACTTTTCAATTTATTTACCCCCTAAATTTAAAAGCGTGAAAATATATAGCCTAAAGCCTGACGTAAGTGTAGGGCTTTTTATTAAAAAAAGGATTATTCAAAAATATACTGTAATTGCTGACATCTTAGGCAACAAAGAAGTGTGTGTTTACGCTTTATTATATTAGTATAGATAGATAATTGATTTTTTAAATTTTAAAATAGGAATTCACAACATAGTAGATTTAATGTCTTCTTTTGGTCTACAGCAATTTGTAGGTCCTTGGTCCACCAACACTCCATTTCGGTCTTTACTATGCCAACTTTCTTCTCTAATTAAAATGATTTTTATATTTTTTTTTCTCTAAAATATCGTTAGATAAAACTTAATTCCGCACCTTAATGTACTCAATAAAGCTATCAGCGAGCAAAATGAATTGCTCAGCTGTCGCGTTCTTTGCTGAAAATCAATCAGGACTCTACTGAATCTTTGAACTAAATGGCAACAAGTCTCACGAGAATCTCTGCGAAGTGGAAAATGTAATAAAAAACGATGCGCTGTTTTTTCTGCAACACTTGGATTCTTTAACTCTATTGTAATATTAGAAATGTGAAAGTTTAGATGGATATTTGTTAGAGTATGTAGCATAAACTGCTGAATGTATCTCGATTAAATTTGGCATAGATGTAGAGGATAGTCTGGAAGAACACAAAGAACTTTTGTTTTTTGTAATTCCACGAAGACAGATTCGCGGGCGAAAGCCAGTGAGGCATAAATAAGTATTTATTGTCGCATTGACAGTCCCTTTATGCATATGTTATACTAAAACTACATCCAGAGTAATTTTTAATACAGATCTAGTTCACATTAAAATTAATTAATAAAAATTCTTATCAAATTTAAAGAAACACCAGTTCCCTTGATCCTTGAATCGCAATTTCGTATCTTTTGAAAAAATAATAATACAATTGCAATATCTTAAATTAAAACCACAACATTGAAATAACCGCTTGTTTTCTTGTTAAATTATGCATTCGTTTCGTAAGTGGCAACAAGAAGACTGCAAGTTTCGCTTAATATGCAAACAAAAGTTAGTAATGATGGTAATTTCTCTCGGGAACAATGTTAAGAAGATGATAGCGTTTTATTCAAAGGAAAACAGGAATTAAAAGTGCACTCTATTTAAAAAGTAAATAACTCTAGGAAGACAATTTTATATCTTGAGAAAACAAATTACATAAACAGTAAATTTAATTCATCATCATCACCAGCTCACTATACGTCCCCACCGAGTGGCTCGGAGCCTACCCTAAGTTAGTGACTAGGCCATAGTCAACCACGCTGGCCAAGTGCGGGTTGGCTGACTTCACACATATCTTTGAATTTCCTCTCCGAAATGTACAGGCATCACGATGTTTTCCTTCACCGTAAGAACGTCGGATAAATTATGTACATATGAAATTCGAAAAATCGAAAAATCACATTGGTACATGGCGAGATTCGAACTCAAGACCTGTAGATTGCAAGTCAAATGATTAAACCCCTGAGTCATTGACGCTGTAAATTTAATTCAGTCACGTTAAAATGTTACTTCGCACACCACACGGTTGGGTTTTAAATTTTTGTCGCAGGAAAAACAAAACAAAAACACTCTCATCCCTGGCGGCAAATGTTTACACTTAACCTCAACAAAATGAACTAAATAGACAGTAAAACGGAATCCACTTACCTTCGACCGAGTAACACAAATTTGTATACTTTGCCAGCTGTAGTTTGAATTCGTCCCTTCTCACATTGATACCTTAAATATTATAAATCCAAAAAGGTAGATATTCGCAAGCCTCGGTTTTTCGGGTTGCCTTAAACAACAGGTTTTATGAGCACGGCTTGTCTCTCTCAAAGCTCCTTACAGCGTTATATGTAAGAAAATATTAAAGGGTTCTACATTCCTTTTTTTAGTATACAGGCGGCTCTTTTTGCATAAATTTATAACCACTTTTGTTCGAGTATCTTTATAAATTAAAAAGGTTACCACAGGAACATATGATTTTTAAGTTTAATAACCAGAGTACAGTCAGCTGCATGTTAACAATTACGAAATTTTTAAAATTGCAGACCTTCGGTTTTTTTAAAACGTATGCACGCAATCGTTAATAGATGAATAAGTTGTCAAAAGCATACGGATGTATAGACGTATAGAAGGTTCTGAAGATTTGTAAATTAATACATATTTTTTCAGCTGACTGTACACAGAAAATAGCTTACAGAGTACTTAATAGAAACATTAACAACTCTACTTGTATTGTTCTGTGAGATTGTTAAACTCACAGGACCATAATTTTTAACTTAAATCACATGCGCAAAACATTATTTTACTCCAACAGAAGTCATTTCATATGAAAAAGTAGACTTTAAAATGTTTTATCGAATACATTTAAATAGTTTTCTCGCTCTAGTTGCTGCGTCGCCTAAGGAGATGCTTCGATAATATTATGCATGAAATTCTATTCACTAAGCGACATATCCAGTATAAAGTGCTGACATCTAGTGTTTGGATCTATGTACCAAGTCAACTTCGCCTTTGATACCAGACGTCTCCCGCTCCACTCAGGGTTTCGATGTAATTAATTTTGAATATTTAAATTTGAATAGACTGCACTGATTGTTTCAATGTCACCTTGAGTTTCCATTGCTTTTAAATTTTTTGCTAATAAACATAATGCGATCTCTGTTTTTTCAATCAGAATCAGAGAGACGACAATGTTTTCTTGTATTAATAACTAGCGTTCGCCCGCGACTCTGTCCGCGTGGAATTAAAAAAACAAAAGTGAGTAACCTGTGTTCTTCCAGACTATCCTCCACGCGTATACCAAATTTCATCGAAATTCATTTACCCATTTAGCCTACAAACTCTAACAAACATCCATCCATCGCTATCGAACGGAATAAATAGTATCCTATGTCCGTCTCCTGGCTCTAAGCTACCTCCTCACCAATTTTCAGCCATATCGGTAAAGCAGTTCTTGAGTTATAAATAGTGTAACTAACACGACTTTATTGTATACTAGCTTTCGCCCGCGAATCCGTCCGCGAGGAATTAAAAAAAACAAAACTAAGTAGCCTATGTGTTCTTCCAGACTATCCTCTACATTCGTGGCAAATTTCATCCAGATCCGTTCAGCCGTTTAGGCTACAAACTCTAACAAACATCCATCCATCTAAACTTTCGCATTTATAATATTAGTCTGATATAAAGATATGTTTTTTATATGTTACCTAAAACGGGACTTGTAGATCTCTAACACGTTTGTGTTAAATCGACTTTTAATCTTACTATGAAATGTAAAATAAACTCCATGGAACGTAAAAATCAATCCACAACCGGATATTGAGAATTGACAGGTTCTAACAGCGGAAATCGAACATAGTGTAAGAATGTTGATACTTGTAATAATTCAGAAACTCCAAGGTATGTGGCGTTAGGAAATAACTTCGGAAATCTTACTAACACGTACGTAGGCGAGTTTTTTAAAGTATTACTAACTGATGAATATAAATGCTGTATTTCCTTGTAAGTAATAAGAGAAACGTATTTTTTTTTATTTATATTCAATAAGGTGGCAAACGAGCAAGCGGCCACCTAATTCCGCCGAAATGGCGAAGCGACCGCTACCCATAGACATTTGCAAATTCGAGGCGTTGCCTACGACGGAGAAGGAGACGCACATAAAGAGGATATTTCCCCTTCCTATGCATCTCACCGTCAAATCCACTTTCCCATCCAATCCTTTCCTTATGAGAAAAGGATGGAACGGGAAAAGGACTAAAATTGGGCCTCAGACGAAACGCGGAATTGCTTCCACTTCACGCCTGTCTTCTTTGTGATCGTGGTATTGCATCGGGCGAGCCGACCCATTCGTGCTTAGATGTTAAAGCGGGATCTGCCACTGTAGCCAGTTTTTTAATTTGACATTGATTTATTTACCGTTTATCTATGGAGTTGAAGTCTAATAAACAATTTGTAGGATCGTAAGCAAGAGCGTAAGCAAGTGCATAATGGGTTATGTTTGATATTATAAAATTAAAGAAGATTTGAATGTTTTCTTGCATCGAATGTGCTTGAAACTACTGAGGAAACGATTTAAGAAATTCTTTCGACAATAGAAAGCATTATAACTACGAAACCTTAGATATATTTTACGTCAACGGGATGAATTTGACATGAAATATATTAGACGTATATTATTTAAAGCTGAGGCGGATCGATAGTTAATAATAAAAATAATATATTTAAAAATGGAATTTCAAAGAATTCTATTAAGTAGATATCTACATTATTCAACCTTTTTGGTTATAAGTTCTGTTCTTTATGAAATAAAGTCTGTCTCCAGTTAACGTGCTTTCAAAGGCTCTTACTGAATAAATGCATGAAAGGAAATAATGTGGCGACGTTGAATTTATAAGATGTTAAAATTGCTGAACCATTGAAATCTTGGTGAAAATTAAAGTGACTCAGCTGTAATTTGGGAGAACCTTGATCTCTGGATAACTTCATTATTATAGAAACGCTGAATGTTTAGTACAATACGATATTAAAAAAGTTGTATTAGAGCCAAGATTAAATAATTTGATTTAGGGCCTATCCCACCACTGGCTGATAGAGGTTCAGATAGTTTAACAATGACGTCACTGTCAGATAAGGGAACAAAATCCGATATTTCCATCACATATTTTACTCGTTCGATTGTTATCAGACAATTTACAATTTGGTTGGACAGGCCCTTAGAGAAATAATATTTTATAATAAAAAAAATGCGTATTTCTTTCAAGGTCGACAGGTATATGAATTTATTGTCCATAATAATAGCCAGAAATTTAATTAAAACCGTTTTTTTTTTAAATTCTAGAAACCTTCCACTATTTTTTCTTTTGAAAGATTAACGGAATATATTTTTGAATTAAAAAATGTCTTATACCAGGTGTCATTTCAAAACCCCAGCATAAATAAATGAATAGAATACGACAGTGTTCACAATTTGAACCGCTTCAATATTTAAAATACTTTGTCTGAGAGCTTGAAATGTCAAATGTAAAGACAGTATACGCAGACAGTGGACGTTTGTGATTATTTTTTATGTATATTATGGTTTGTTTTACAAGATTGGTTCTATATATGGTTACTTATAGGATTTCTATTACTTTTTAATGAGACTCTATAATCAATCCTTATTTATAAACATACAGTCTAATCAGACATTTATGTTTAGGAGTTAGTTGAAAAAGATAGGGTACAATCAAAATTTTGTTTATATTCAAACAAGTAGGCCAATGATTCTAAAAAAAGAAGAACTACAAGACTGCCACATATAACCGCGAACTACCCAACTATGATACATAAATCCAATCATTTCGAAAATCAATCTTAAACTAATACAAATAAAGACTTTAATTACTTTCATAGTTTTGTAAGAATGTTTACAGAAGCGCCATGTTTTCGAGTTGCTAGTTGATTGAAATGCCAACATCTGGTAATTGCTAACAGTTTTCTTGTTAACGTTAGCAGCGAAGTTGGGACAGCTCTCCCCACACACGCTGTCAAACTTAACAACTTATATATGACCTATTTTTAACTTCGCTAATGGATATGTTATTGCAATAGAGTAAGTTCCAGGTGCCATATTACGTTAGAAATTGTTTAGTTTTTATTTGATTTATTAAAAGTTTATAAAAATAATTATACGTTTTGTGTATTAAATGTGGCCAAAACTGTGAAATTTCAATCACACCTAAAAACATGATAACTCATTAAGGGAAGTATTTAAAAATATGTAAAAAGGAAGTTACCAATCAATGGAGAGCGTCATTTATAAATTTTTGCGATTAAAATATTTGTTTTAAACATTTTTTATGCACCTTTCTTGAGACGACTCTACCAACTTCTAATCTATGACTTCGAAGTGAATCTTTGGATGTCGCTGGAAATGAAAACAAAAAAATCTTCAGCGAAGCTTTTAAAAGTTAAACCTGCTTCCATGAGTCGTAACGATGTTTGCAGAAGCTCCTCGTTTTCAAGTTTTAAATTGATTAAAACGCCAAAGTCTGATAATTGCTAATAGTTTTCTTGTTAACTCAGAAGTGGGAAGTTTGAAGGTAGGTCTCTAAGTTTTACTTTGTTATTAGTAGCTAATTGGTTGATTACTACGTTCTCGACAACTTCGCTAGTTTACTTCAAATACCAAGTAATCCAAAAGCTTTTACTTAGATTATCAAGTGGTATTTATTAAACTACTCCCTGCTTTTAACCTCAATTTGAGTACCACTTTTGGTTTAACACTTTTCACCACTTAAAAGGGTAAAGTTACTGATTCACAGAATCAAAAAAACAGTTAAGTTTTTCATATCCGAGGCACTTTAAAGAAATTACACAGCAACTAACAAATTGAAATTAATTTAATAAATACGTTCACCAGTTAAATATTACAAAGTCAAAGACGTAATACATATTTAAGAGTTCAAAAATTAATAAAAAAATGTAAGCAAAATTTCTTATAATAATGCAATCTTCGAAAAGAAAAAAAAATACATGACTTTCTACTACCATCTTTAGGTTTATACCTTTTTTAACAAGAGAAAGGGGACAACGAGCAGCGGGAATGGTGATCACCAGAAGAACAGCAAGTGCGTTTCCGTTTGAGAAGATAATACGCTCAATTCTTGAAGGACCCTAAGTTGCGGGTTGGAATCGCAAAAATTCCAGAGGTATTGCATTGTCTATGTTTTTAATTCAATTTGACACTAAACTACTACGAACGTAACTTAGATCCGCAACACACGTTGCTCTGTTAGAAATATTTCACAATCCGAAGCTTGTACGTTTAAACTTAAATAGGTTTTTAGTTTTGCTTCCCGTAGTCCGCGCACCGCCGTGTTTCTGAGATGCAAATTCAGTTCCAACTCATTTGCATCTTATGTATCGCCTCAACTCTAACATACAACTTTACGTTAACAAGTTGCTCACAGTTAAAAACTTACCGGCTCAAACGATAAGCTCTGCTTAACTCAAGCTTTCGAGTTGAATATTTCTATTTCAAATTCTTTTATTACTGTCCTTTCAATTCGTACAAGCAATTTAGCCGCTAAGTAGAGAGGTTACTTATGATTTCTGCATCTTAATTTTTTAGGCAATAAACTAGTAAATGTAAAAATGTCAAGTCAATATATGCTTTAGTGCAGTTAATATTTGTAAAATTTTGGAATATGAAAATATAATCAATATCAATATCGGAAGCAACAAGTAAACTTTGTTAGGAAACTCCATCGGTCACAAGAGACACCAGTCAGTTCCATTTCCGTAAATGCTAAGTAATCGATAACTTCTTAACTTGCAATACGAACCAAACGTTTGCAAGATATATATGTTTAGCTTAGTTAGTTGTTGATATATTAGAAACTAGCTGTTCCCCTGCGACTTCATCCGCTTGAAATTATAAAAACTTTATTTTATTGTTTACATTTGTCAAAATGACATGACATGATGACAAACCATGGCAA
>LD688932.1:1006527-1021322 GCA_003118335.3 Papilio memnon | reverse complement strand
CAGCATGCGGCTGAGACATACCGTGGATAGGCGTTTAGTAATTTTGAGTTCTTCTAATATTGAGTCGTTTGTACTTACGCCATTAAACCATGGTTAATCTCAATGCTTATTAAGGTTGATATAAAGTGCCAACACTTCAATCTCAACGGGCAGTTATAGGATCACCATAACTGGCCCAGGTGAAATCAACGCGAGTAAACAGCGATGGGGCGTTAAATATTAACGTCAATGTTAACTTCAGGGATTTTATCGTGTGCTCCTCCGCTCGCCGCCCGTATGCCTCGTATACCCTTTATGAATGCATTTTCAATGCGAACTGGGGTACTGTTCGTGATATAAAATGAATGTTGCCAGAAACAAAACACCTATTCCTTTGTCCCAACATGTATATAAATAACTGGAGCAAGATTGTTACATTTAGTTGATTTTTTTACTAACTTATGACAGTTTGGTTTTATTTTTAAATGCAAGGAAGTGTCACTTTAATAAAATACTAGGTGTTGCTCGCGAATTCACCCGCGTGAAATTAATAATTAATAAAAAATGTTACTCACAGATAAATTACCTTTCTAATAGTGAAAGAATTTTTGAAATCGGCCCAGCAGTTTTTACGTGAAAAATACAAATCTTTCCTCTTTATAATATTAGTATGGATTAGTATAGATAATAAAGCCCATTACATACGCACAGTTCTGACAATTTTAACTGAATAGTTAGTTAACATTAACTGTTCAATCCACTGACAGTTAAAACTTTAGTTGGAACAGTTTTCAAACATTAAAAAAGTAGTAAAGATACAATCTTAGAATGAATTCGAATAGATTTGATTCAGAACTTAAAATGCATCTAACAAAATTGAAATTCACAGTAGAGTCAGTCTAAAATCAATCTATAGTTAATTAAACATAACCGCAGAACTATCATCCAGTCATTCAGTAAATTGATTAAGATCTACCTAAGTCAATAAGGGTTTAATTGCTCTGCGCCCCGTGAGACTACCCATCAAAGTGATCCAACATTGATACACGCTTACAATAACATACCTAATTAACATAATTAATAATTTATTGCTTAATTCAATAATTAATCACTGAATTTATTACTTACTAGCTGTTGCTCGCGACGTTACTCACTGATTACATAGCTTTTAAATGGTGTAAGAATTCGAAATCGACCCAATCGTTTTTGAGTTATTTCAATACATACAAAAATACAAATCGTTCCTCTTTATAGTATTAACGTAGATATGTACAGGCAAATTCAACTTAATCTCGCATTTGTCTCTCTCACACAATGTCCCTAAAATCTAAGGGAGTCAATAAGAGTAACTTTTTAACTAAGTCTACAATCAGGAAGTCACTAGAGTACTCTGAGTGCAGAAGAGTAATTTATATTCTATGTTAAAATCAAATAGTAAATTTAACTACAGGATTAGTGACATAAAAGTAAAAAACATCCATAATCCACTTTTAAAACTCTAACACAATTATAACTGAAACCGTGTTTTAAAAACATTAATTTTAACGTATTATTTAATTACTCGCGCCAAGCTAAGAGCGAATGTTAGACTCATAGTTATTATTTCTTTTGTTTGTTAGTTGAATGCAGTTCGTATAATTGACAAAGTGCTTGTCGCCGACGGAATGAAAATAAATTAAGGAGATAAGCGTTCGTAGTTCAGTGGTTTTCATGTAACGAATTGTGAACATGACACGTGATTTTTTTTTATTTAAAGTAAACTAATTGCTTATTCATACCAGTTAGAACGGTTTTTTAAAGAGTTTCATCAGTTATAGAGCGGACAATAATGTTTACGAAATGTATTCCCAATAGTTGTTTAACAATGGTAGAGCCCGCTTTAACATCTTCGCACGAATGGGTCGTCTCGCCCGGTGCAAATACCACGACCACACAGACAGGCGTGAAGTGGAAGTAATTCCGCGTTTCGTCTGATGAGTGTGGTGCCGGAGGCCCAATTTTAGTCCCTTTCCCGTTTCACCCTTTTCTTATAAGGAAAGGATTGGATGGGAAAGTGGATTTGACGGTGGAGGAGACGCATAGGAAGATCCTATTTATGTGCGTCTCCTCCGACGACGATTTAGGGTAGGCAACAAATCTGCAATTGCGGATGTCTATAGGCAGCGGTCGCTTCGCTATTTCGGCGGATTCAGGTGACCGCTTGCTCGTTTGCCACCTTGTTTTATAAAAAAAAAATTCAAAGCAGGGCTTGTTATTTCTTAGTGTAGCAAGATGTAACCACGATCAGTGAAATAAATCTATGCAAAATGTAGATTCAATATGCATTCCACTTAGAACGTAATATTACGGTTCTATAGATAAATGTATTGAACCGGTCATATATTTAGTTGGACAGTTTCAAATAGATTAACCAACGTGACATCTGACCACACGGTTTCGATCTCCGGATCCTGTCTTGACCACTTGCGAATGAATAAATAATTCTGTTTGTGGAGTCAACATGTCTAACGCTTAGTTCAATTTCGGCTAATGTTGAGACTAAACTTGGGGTCCACCGCATTAGTGAGACAAACGCGATTTATAAATATCACATGTAACAGGAATTAAAATTAAAAAAATATTATTTACAGAATTTTGTACACAAACTTTATATTTTACTAGTTGTTGCTCGTGACTTCTTACGCGTGAAACTCCAAAATATTAATACAGTATGAATTACTCAGTGATAACGTAGATTTTTAAGTGAAAAAATTTTTGAAATCGGCCCAGTAGTTTTTGAGTTATTTCAATACATACGAATTACAAAAATACAAATCTTTCCACTTTATAATATTAGTATACATTTTAACACAATTATTTAATGATCTTTTTATTATTCGGTTGCTTAAAATAAAATTGGCTACACATAATTTTGTGAGGCTAAAAGTACTTTACATTTAAGTCTTAAAATAGCTACAAACTAAATAATAATTCTGCTTTGTCGAAAGGTGAAAAATAATAACAGACTATTTATGTTGATAAGCGTAGGCTGTGGGCTATTATCGGCAAACGAGTATTATATGGGTGTGTGAAAAGTGAGAATAAATATTTTAACTGCTATTCGGATATTTTAAAGTATCATTGAAATATACCTCAATTAAAAAATCGAACACTCTCAACACAAATATTAAAATTAACATAGATGTAGAAATATGCGGGCAAGAGACGTAATTTTAGCCCCTTTCCTTATAAGAAAAGGGTGGGAAGGGAAAGTGGGTTATACCGTGAAGGAGATGCATAAGAAGGGGAAATATTCACTTAATGTGCGTCAGCATCTCCGTCGATTAAGGGTAGGTAATGCATCTGCAATTGCGGATGTCTCTGGGCAGCGGTCGCTTCGCCATTTTGGTGGATTCGGGAGGTGGCTTGCTCGTTTTTCACTTAATGATATAAAAAATGAAAACATAATTGTAACACCGATACTTCATTTACAAGAACGCATGACATTTATGGCCTGTCCCACCAATTTGTAAATTGTCTAATAACAATCGAACATGTAAAATATGTGATGTAAATATCGGATATTCCCTTATCTGACAGTTACGTCATTTTAAGCTATCTGAGCCTCTATCAGCCAGTGGTGGGACAGGCCCTAAACCTTTTTCATATTTTTCATTCACGCTTCATTTACCAGCTGTTCGACGAAGATTAACGCTACACCTTATGAAACACGTGCTGTCTATTAGTTTTGGGTTTGGCCCAAGTTTAAAAAGAATCCATAAGTCCGTAAAATAAAGTAACATTTTGTTTTCTCCTATCATTCTTCGAACAAGTAGGTACTTTATTTTCTAACGAGACTTGGTAGCCGTAATCGTAGCCGGACTTTCGTAGCAAACTAAACATATCTTACCTTTCTTACTAATATTATAACTGAGAAAGTTTAGATAGATGGATGGATGTTAGAGTTTGTAGCCAAAACGGCTCAACGGATCTCGATGAAATTTGGCATAGACGTAGAGAATAGTCTGGAAGAACAAATAGTATACTCACTTTTGTTTTTAATTCCACGCGGACGGAGTCTCAGAGGAAAGCTAGTATTAATATAAGACTAGACTATGATGGTTAGCGTTAGCTGGTAGGATCCAATGGGTTCATATTTCCTTTCTATATCGTGACTATGTCTGTGGATTTAGTTTAAACGGAATATCAGACAGTGTAATTAATCGCTTTACTCTTATAAATTAAAGCAGATTAATAGGCACACTGTATTAGCATGATTGCGTCCGTTATTAGCATTTATTTAGCCCCACCTCGTTAGCTCGCTCGGCGACGGTCAATGAATATTTTATTGGCGATATTAAATATTTTTTACAATAAACGTTACATGTTTTGTTTAACATCTTTAGTTTTAATTGAACTATCGGATTGTACATTTAAAACTTTTTGTGCAGGGAAAATTTTAACTGTCAGTTGAACTGTAATTTTAAATGCGCATTCTGACTGTACAGTTAAAACTGAAGATTGGCTTTAGAAATTTTTCTCCTTCTTAAATGTGTTATGTACTGGCCACTATCCAACAGCAAGTTTTGGATACCTGATGAAGAAAAACCTGTCGCCTAATTGCGAGATATGCAGAAAGCCAGAAGATATCCAACACTTGCTGTTGGAATGTGAGAGAAACAGACGGGAGCGCGAGCTACTTTTCCGGGATATGAAGCTCAACCCGACCGATGTAGGCATTATTCTGTCAATTTTGGCTGAGCCAGCATCCGAAGCGGCTGCACGATTATGCCAGCTCGTTTCATAAACCACGAGAAGCACTATGGGATTGACATGTCTTCTCAAAGACTAAAATCCCCCTTTTGTAAAATAGATTAAAAAAAATGTGTTATCTTAATATTTTCAAAAAGTATGAAAGGGACGATATATTTTAGGAGATGTTTCGGCAGTGAAAACTCATAGCATTTTTACATAGAGGGTTGTCTACTCAGTTATTAAGGCCAAGATTTGATACCGGCCCATTAATTAATCACAGAGTCGCAAAGTGAATACAAGGCTAATTGCTTTGCCCTTTACAAGCTAACCTATAATAGTAAAATATTATTTTTGAGTAACGATATTGTTAAAGGGTCACAAATAAGTTACATAATATATGAGGTAATGTATTATTTTAACCGGTTACTTGTGAATTACTTGTATTTCATGTCCCCTTTTATTTTAAAAGTTAAATTGCAGTTTGTTCGATTCGCAACATTTGTCCGAATAATTGACACTGAAACAATGGGGTCTCTGCCGTCACAAATAAAGCGTGGAATAAAAATTGCAGCCGACAATCTGAACACGGACGTCAGTAGCGCTGTCGTGTAAAGGATTTGCGTTCGTGCTATTTTTTGCTGCGTGTCAACTTGTTAGTCTTACTATTGTTTCGAATTTTGCAACAATCTGTGCAGTTTAGGCGTTTTAATACAGCTTTGATAGATCTACAGAAACTAGAACACGTGCACAAAAACATAAGACCTGTACATTTTGACGTAACAGTAGGAGTACAGTCGTGTAAATCCGCGGTGTTCTACCAACAGAATTCCCTTGTTACTTGTAACGTTGACTTGTTAACAAGGTAAGGATAGCAACAAGGTAAGAGGTGAAAATGAGGAGAAAATATTATAATAAAAACAATCACCCGTGCACAACTGACCGACATCTTTTCGTATCCCATTTAAAACTATTTGTGTTGTTCCACGTTTTCATCGCAATGTGTACAAAACGTTAAACCGACTATAGTTTTTAACGTGCATCACCGCCAGATTTCTCGATTGTACTTAAAAAGTGTACGGCGTATACTTGTCTTAATTTAATAATTTTATCTCTTTCAGTGTTATTGACAAAACAGAAAACAATATCTATTAAAAGTGTCCACAGTCGAATTGGACGGTGAGATGTAGAGCAAAAAATAAGGTAAAGATTTTTATAACAACTATATGGCATATTTATATATATGTAAATATGTACACAACTATCTACGTCACTATTTATATAAGAAGCCTTCCTTATAAAACTTTTGTTGGCTTGTGGCCCATCTAATAAATCAGATAAGGACTTTGTAAGAAGGTAAAAATATCCCAGGGGTATATTGAAAGAAACCTTTACCGTGATTTAGTAGGTTTTCCTTTTATGAAATTAAAATAATAAGATTTTAATGCACAGTAAGTAATCCACGGAAAATAAAAAAATATCTAAAAGTCTTGTGAAAAAGACTGACAAGTTATATGACCCGATGGGTAGTTAAACTAAATTATAACGCTTATTAGCTTATGTCCATACTAGCTGTCACCCACGACTCCGTCCGTGGAATTAAATAAAACGAAAGCAAGTAGCCTATATGATCTAGACCAGTTCCCAAAGTTGCCTGGGCTACGAATCATCTAATGAAAGTTCAACAACTCAGGACCCACCTCCAGGAAATTTAACCGTTACCGATACGAAATGAGGTTTTGAACAGGAGTTTTCAAATAAGTTTTAGTAAAAAAATTTTATCACTTATTTAATTAATTACACCGAAAAAAAAGGTTATTTCAATGGGAAGGATGAAATTGTGTCCTGTTTTTCGCCATTACAGATTTCATTCAATTTCAACACTAGTTACTTTTAATCGCAGTGAGTTTGATAAATCCAATTTATTTCGGTATTTAGTTGGCTCAGTGTGTCGTCCTACAGACGGGACACACTCAATATTCGCTCGCGACCCATAGTTTGGGAAACCCTGATCTAGACTATTCTCTACATCTATGCCAAATTTATTTGAAATTCGTTCAGCAGTTTAGGCTGCAAACTCTAACAAACATCCATATAAACTTTCGCATTTATATGTTTCGTATATTAGTGTCCATGTAGTGCCTCTCTAACTGGCCTAAACATTATTGATTGAATATATCTTACTGACATATAGGTCGACATCTGTACGAGGTTATAATTGTCATCATCATTGCTCCATCTGAATTTAAAAATCTTAAATTTTCTTTGGTATTCCAGAGAGATCGAAAACCTATAGAACAAAGCTCACTTGACCGCAATTGGGTTGTGATAACTCATTTTGAATCAACTGAAATCGACTACTTTTACGTGAGACTAGCGACTTGTCCCACATTTACATGGTTGAAAAGCACCAGTGAAAGATATTTAAAAAAGCGGTCAGTAGTTTATGAGTTAATCTGGAATAAATAATTAATTTCAGCATAGAGACGCCTACATCTTACTAATATAAATATGAAAATTTAGATGGATGGATGTTAGAGTTTCTAACCTAAACGAATCTCCATGAAATTTGGCTTAGATGTAGAGGATAGTCTAGAACACATGGGTTACTTATTTTTATTTGTTTTAATTCCACGCGGACGGAGTCGCGGGTGAATGCTGGTAAATAATAAAAGATTTGAAAGTAAAAGAAAATATGAAGATAAGACGCTTCCAGTGTTAAAGATGTCTATAAAATAGAAGTGGCAAACAACATCACTGTACTAAGAAACATAGAGTCAGCTGAGAGTCGTAAATAGTGCGATCAGAGCACTTCCGGGAGATAAGCAACAATCTATGGGGCTTATAAAACACTAGACGAGTGTGATCTGTGGACCTCGATGTATAGCGCACCTGTGGAATTGAAACTTTGCTATTTGATATATTTTATGGCACCTAGATGCAATTTAGATCTATAATTTGGTTTTTAAATAACTTTTTTCCGAAGTTTTTGAAGCATATAGACGAATTTCAAAAATTTAAATGCATATTGCATATACATGTCATATTTTAAAATTCGCGTCTGCTTTCATCCTTCAATAACCTATTTTAAGTATTTAAAACCTGTTCTAGGAAATGAACGGAAGTTTCCTCTAGAAGTTTGTAACAATCACAGGAAACTTGAGAGCAATTATCGGATGTTGGAGTTAAGATCAATTTGCCAGCTGTAAATAGGGCGCTTATGTAAACAACGTAATAGATTCCGTGAAATAGATAATCCAATTTTAAAATAAAATAAAATAATCCAACAAACTACATTTAAAGATTATACTTAAGGCTTGTATATCTTTATAGAAATAATTTAATTGAATAAAGGATTTGGTTGAAGCATTAAAGCGCCTGCACTTAATGTCATAGCAAAGTGGTGTAAATTAAAATTAAATGTACTTTTTTATTATCTATGAAAACCTAGTAACCTAGTAAGTGAAAATGCGAGTGTATAGTAGGAATATGAGATCTCATACGAGGCGCGCCGTTGTTTGTTAATAAACAGCAACAGTCAATGAGGACTGCAAAACTTTTTAATTAAGCAAAGAGCGTTTTCAATTTGGAGTATAAATTTTATATTGGAAGAGCTCTATAAATAACTTTTTACACGAGTGCTCTTGGAGTCGACGGAGTGTTTTAATCAACGAATGAAATTGTTGCTATTTGGTAACACGCGAAAGATTTCGCAATTTTGATTTAAAATTCATTAAAACTGGTTAATCTCGTTATTTAATTTTTTTAGGTTATTTGCTCTTTCGAAAACGTTATTAGAAATGAACCAAACAACGGAAAGTATAAAAAAGTAAAGCTTCAAGTAACATCGAAGTTCAAGTTGAGAGTCCCATAATTACCAACCTAAAAAGTCTTCTTATAAAACTATATCAAAGAGATATAAATATTATAGTTATAAAATGACTTAAATATGCTTGGAGAGGGTATAATACTTCTCAAATACATATTTTAACTTAAGTAAACTCTCATATAATATTCGTTAAAACGTAACAGCAGCATCTTCAAACGGAGCGTACGTCAGATGAAATATTGGCCCGTGCCCGTTACGTCAGCGTGCAAATAATATAAGTGGTCAATCGGGCCTCATAAATCATCCAATATTTTTCCAACCAATATTGAAATCCGTTGCTAAAAGTTTTTAAACGATCCATATTCTGATGGTTTTATCGTTATCTATGTAAACCTACACTAATAATATTACTGGAAGAGATATCTTTGATAATAAGAGTTTCATCGACCGACGTACTGACGACCGTTTAGAAACGTTAGGTATATACATCATCTTCCTCCTTACCATACTCCTGTAGCGCAACAGGTTTTTGTCCTCCACATAACAATCATACATCATCTCAGTCATCACTCCCTTCTTGATCATGTCACCTTTCACGCAATCCATCTCTTTCTAGGTCTACCTCTACCGGTGTACACTCATAACTAACGTTCTCCTTGTTACATGTGATTCATCTCTCATACCATGCTAACCTTTTACTCCTTATCTTTTCTACCACTGCGGCTACTCTCAAACTTCCTCTACTTCTTAGATACTCGCATGAAAAAAGGAAATAAAATCCTAAGAGTAGTTAATATTTTTCTTTAACTTAAGATTCACGTAATTAGCTAAAGCTATCTTTCATAAGCTATCAAAGCATATATCAATAGATCTTAATATTTCTGTTCCTTGTACTTTTCTTAGTGTTATTTTAATAAATTTGCTAAACACTTCAATGTAGTACGAAGTATGCTTTCCTTTTGAACTAGCTCAAGTTTTCTCATTTAAACTTAACCATTCTTTAACCAACATCAAGTTTTAAATAAAATTTAACGGCACACACTCAACCGTTGTATTGCAGAAGCGTTTCTCTCGCGATAATGGCACTTCCATGTAATGGCGCTGTGAAAGATTTCCATTTTATCATTATTTTCGCTTAGCATTATTTCGTTGTTAGAATAAAATACAATGAAACTTCATGTAATTTATTATTGGCCTGCTCATTGTTGATCATGAACCTTAACCTAACTTGAAGTTATTTTTTAAAATACCAATCACAATTATCTAATTCAATGTTAAAGATGAACTACAAAATATTGTTTTGTTATTACTTTTTACGAACAAACACATTTTGAAATAGTCAATGTCTTGATTAAACCCGAATAAGGACTCAATTATCTATATCTATATCTATATCTATATCTATCTATACTAATATAATAAAGCGTAAACACACACTTCTTTGTTGCCTAAGATGTCAGCAATTAGAGTATATTTTTGAATAATTCTTTTTTTAATAAAAAGCCTTACACTTACGTTACACTTTAGGCTATATATTTTCACGCCATTAAACTTAGAGGGTAAATGTTTTGGATAAAAACCCTAATGTGGAAAAGAGACCATAAGTGCCAACACCAAGGAACCAAGATTGTCAATGTCAAAGACCTTAGTTGTCATTTGTGCATTTGAATTTTGACATTAATTTCATGCGGATGAAGCCGCTCGGGAACAGCTAGTCTGTAGATACAAGTAAACAGATGGTCTATCACGAATACATTTGCGTGACAGTTACGAGAATGTAACGTAATGCTTTACAACTGGAACGGAAGGGTGCTGCATAAAAATACAAATGTCGTTGGCGTTTCGAATATTCCTGATAACCCCTTTGTACATCACTCAGATTTGTAGTTCATCGACAAGGGTACTATGCGGGTAAATTAAAACAACTGCAAGAGTTAAGAGCTTAGGATTTAATGGACATGAATTATTTTATGAGATTCCCACTCGCCGGAGCCACGATAAATTCATAATGATCCCTCAGGGTGTAACATATTGCACATAACAAACCGTAAAACCGACGCCGTTAGATAATTGAACAATAATATTCTCCTACAAATGTATTTAATTGCTGGATTGAAGCTCTTTTACTAATTGACATACAAAACATTATCATTAGACTAAACAAATATGTCGTTAGAAGTAATAAGTCATACGCTTAACTATATCTACCATATATTAATGTTATAAAGAGGAAAGATTTGTATTTTTGAACGTATTTGATTCACGTAAAAAACTAGGCCGATTTTAAAAAATCTTTCACCATTAGAAAGGTAATTTATCTGTAAGTAACATAGGTTATGTTTTATTATTACTAATATTTAGGAACCGTTAATAAAGAGCGTATTTCTAGACCTCAGCGTTAAAAATCGCTATATTTTATCTTATATAGAATACTAATATAATAAAGCGTAAACACACATTTCTTTGTTGCCTAAGATGTCAGCAGTTACAACATATTTTTGAATAATTATTTTTTAATAAAAAGCCCTACACTTATGTCACGCTTTAGGTTATATATTTTAACGCCATTAAACTTAGGGGGTAAATATTTTGGATAAAAACTCTAATGTGGGAAAGAGACCATAAGTTGCTGCCAACATCAAAGATGCAAGATTGCCATGGTTTGTTATCATGTCATGATAATTTGACAAATGTAAACAATAAAATAAAGTTTTTATAATTTCACGCGGATGAAGCCGCAAGGGAACAGCTAGTGTTTCACGAATGAGTCCAAAACTCCCAAAGCAAATGCAGTTACCGACAGAAGATCACATATGTTTGTTCGTTATCTAAACCACGCTGATAGCACCCTTGTGTACAAGCTACGATTATTGTTACTAACAAAGCAACTATTGTATGTTTAGTTAATGTGCAGATATCAACCGTTAAGAGAATAATTTGCTACATTAGAGCGCGCACACCTTTGACTATACTATCGCACAACTGTTTAGTCACGTATTTGATTCGCGCACACTACTCGTTATTTGTGCAACTAAACAGTTGAATTGGCTGCGAAACAATCGACAATCGCACAACAGTTGTGAGATAGTTTGATCAAAGGTGTGCGCCGCTCTTAACGTTCAAATATCAACGTTAAGAGTATAGCATGCTAAACTTGTTGTAGCAGGTTGCAATCAATGTGTTAATAGATGGCGCTGTACATTCTTGGTTGCTTAGATCGCGATATCGAGATTTTTTCTATCGAAAAACAAAAACTCCAAAAGTAGCACGTAACTTTCAAAGAATTTTATTTGGGAAAAACTTTTATCAGCATTGACAAATTTCTAGTATTTTAGAATGGAAGGCAAATAATATATTAAATTCAGTAACTGTCGCGAGCAGAGACAACTAGCTGCAGGCCCCTCCCCTTTCCTGCAGCGTATTTCTCTAAAGGCGATCGCAGAAATGTTTTCAAAGCAATTTCTACTATAATCTTATACATTCTGCTTTCAGACACAAAGTAACTTTAATGCCAACTTTCTGGTAAGATTAGGATCGTGCGCACACCTTTGACTAAACCATCGCACAACTGTTTAATCACGCTATAATTCCTATGAGCTGATATGGAGGCGCACACTACTCGATTTTTAGTGCAACTAAACAGCTGAATTGGCTGCGAAACAATCGACAGTTGTGCGATAGTTTAGTCGCAGGTGTGCACCCGCTCTTACTGAGAAATGTCACAACTAGCTTTGGCGCGCGACTCCGACCGCGTGGAATTAAAAAAAACAAAAGTGAGTAACCTATGTGTTCTTCCATACTATACTTTCCATCTATAGAAAATTACATCGAAATCCGTTTAGCCGTTTAGGCTACAAACTCTAACAAACATCCATCCACTAAACTTTCTATAATATTAGTAGGAAGTAAGATTGCAAAGTGCATACCTATATTGTCTTAGGTCTTCGATATAATTGCTGACTTAAACATTTCAAGTTATGTGTTTGTTTTGTCGGAAATTTGATACGATTAAATATATTTATATATTCATCTGGTATAGAGTTGCAAACACGCTTTGAATATAAATAGGGGTACTCCAGACATCGTTGCTAAAAAATGAAGGATGCTTTTAGAATCATACTTTCAGGAAGAATTTCAATATCACATCGTGAAATATTACTTGATTTACGAGCCACGGTCGGCTACTTGTGTATTTTTATATTTGCGCACAGACCTTTCTCTCTTATAGACAGGAACAATATTTTCCATATGAAATTTTATACTAAACACATTGTATTGTTACAATAAATAAAATGTGGTTTAGATAATATTGTTTAGATTATTTTTGCACTCATCACCAGCTCACTATATGTCCCCACTGAGGGGCTCGGAGTCTACCCTAATGTTTGGGGTAACTAGGTCATAGTTAACCATGTGCAGATTCCATCGCGATGTTTTCCTTCACCGTAAAAACATCGGGTAAATTTTGTACTTATAAAATTATAAAATGGAAAATCACATTGGTACGGCGGGATTCGAACTCAAGACCTGTAGATGTACAAGTCAAGTTCTATAAGCCCTGAGTCACCGACGCTCTTTATTTTTACAGTTTAAAATTTTTTTTAGTAAATAATTCGATGCAAATGTTGTTTGTTGTTCCCATTAATTCTAAGTCTCTCTGTTTCTTATATAGGATCTTATGATTTTTTCAACACGTTAAACGTAATATTGTATATTAATTAACGTTAATATTGCAAATAATTTAAATCCTCATATAATATAATACTTTATATTTAAAGGCGTGCAATAAATACGTTTATTTCCGAATACAAATTTCAGATATGAAGGGCTATATAAATAATTGTAGAGTGGAGGGCTCTTGACGCCGGAGTATTATATCGACGAACATATTGCATGTATTAAAAAGAAACTGCATTGTCAAAAACAGTTATTATAAAAAAAAACTTAAAATGTATGTTTTTTATAGTTGCAATTATGATTTACTAGCTTTCGCCCGCGAGTCTGTCCGCGTGGAATTAATAAAAACAAAAGAGAGTAGCCTATGTGTTCTTCCAGACTATCCTCTACATCTATGCCAAATTTCATTGAGATCTGTTCAGTCGTTTACGCTACAAACTCTAACAAACATCCATCCATCTAAACTTTCGCATATTGTTAGTAAGATGAACTTTCTAAGGTCAATAGTTATTACGTTCAATTCAAGGCGGTTGTCATGTAGATTGAGTTAAAGTCGAATTTTAAATTTACATCTCGTAAATTAAAACTTCTATTTAATTATAATAAACCCACACTATTATTTAAAGACACTTAAAATTTAATTAAATATACTCTTCAACTGAAACTAGAGAAGTTAATTCTCAGGGTAACATTCTTACGTAAAACAGGGCAGTTAAGTTTCCTGATAAAGGTATTGCCTTTGAGTGGGTCACGTTGCCTGACTCGGCTTTTCACGTCACGTGCATCACGCTGCCCTAACAATGTTACCCCATTCTATATCTATTACAGTGACGTCATCAATTTGCGAGGGACAGTAATAGAGACGAAAGACGGAACTCGCAGACTGGTTTTGTTTTATTTCAGTATCAACTTTACTTCTGTATTTTAATCTTCTTTGTATGTCGAAAACTAGTTATCTCGTACTTCCAACTTACTAATATTATACATACGAATGTTTGGATGGATGTTTGTTGGAGTTTGTAGCCTAAACTGCTGAACGGATCTCGATGAAATTTGGCACAGATGTAGAGGATACTCTGGAAGAATACGTAGGCTAATTACTTTTGTTATTTTTAATTCCATGCGGACGGAGTCGCGGTTAAAGCTAGTTAAACTGTATTGTTTTGATAAATTAAGGAAAAAAATGGCTTTGCTAACGAATTTAACGTTTTTATCACCAAAACCATTTAATGCCTGCTTTGTTATTTTTTTCTTATTTAAATTTTTACTACTACATTTTGACAATTTAATTCAAACAGGTTATATACAGAACAGTTAATAGTTTTATTTTGTTAGTGGCAGTTCCCGTACGGTTTTATCCGCCATGAAATTGTCAAAACTTTATTTTATTGTTTACATTTGTCAAAAATGCAAATGCACAAATGATCACGAACTCCTTTGACATTGGATAACAATTACCGTTTTATTTATATTATGGCAACCTTGCTTCCTTGATGTTGGCAGCTTGTAGTTTATGGTCCCTTTCACATGAAGGTTTTTTTCCAATTTCTTTACCCTCTAAGTCTAATAGCGTGAAAAT
>LD688932.1:988030-1000025 GCA_003118335.3 Papilio memnon | reverse complement strand
ATACAGTAACATTATTCAACAATTTGCAACGCAATATTATGCCAACACGATAATGGATTGACAATACTGTAAAATGATACGGTTAGGACCGGCATTGCAGTAGCGTTTATTTCATCATTGACTTGACTAACTGCATTATGTACGTGTCTATAATTACTATAGCCTGCTTTGTACAAGGATTAAAATGGCCGATATTTACTAAATCGATTTATAACAAGTTTAATTATACGGCCGCTAGATGGCGCTAAATTAAAAATCTTATATCCATAACCAACGGTGAACTAGAATCGAAGTTGCTAGAACACTCGTAGGAATCAATTATTAAAAGAATTTTATTGAATTTTCAACAATAACTATCGGAACGTGAAAAATTCCATTATCTGTGTTAATAACGAGGAATGTTCGAGAAAAAAGCGGCTCCTAGTTGAAGCACAATCTCGGGACACGGGAAGAATGTAAAACATATAGGAAGGAGTGGAATTACACGTACTAACGGTATGAGTTTGTTAAGGGACATTTACACCCCAAGATAATATTACATTTATTTTATTACCAAACTTAAACAGCAAGCATTAATTATTTAATTAATTGTTTATTTAAACACATGAAATGTTAAAAAAACTAACTTAAATAATACTCCAAGCTAGCATATTTTATAAAAACAATCACAAAATTGTCCTAACGATAAATATTATCTACATTTTAACATACACCTTATTATATGAAAATAAAACAGCATAATTATATGGCAATCGTTTATTAATTTCCTATCAATTTCTTATTAATGCACGTTGATCACCACATATATACAAGATATATTAATTAAATAGGTCGTGTCGTTATCGTATCGTGAATGTTAAAACGTTCGAAAGGCGTAAAACAGAGGGGTGTCAATAGAAGGAACCGATCCAGTGAGGGGAGCACGGAGCTGTAAAAATAGTGAGAAATTCTTTAATAATTGAATTCTTTCGATATAAAAATTTAATTTTTATTTAAAAAGAGTTACTGTTCTGATAGAGTAACGAATTAAAATTTTTTTAATTAAGGTCTTTACCTACTAATACTCCTATGAGTAAATTCGTAATTGAGTTTGAGATTTTTTTATTCTAGATATTTAGACAAGGTGCTTTTATTTTAGAATGCTGTTTTTTTTTTTTAATTTAGAATTTAGAATTTTAGAATTTAATTTAGAATGCTGTTCTATTACTTAATGTACATGTATCTTATCTTCTATACATATAATAAAATTGGAATGTCTGTTTGTAATATCAAAAGAAAAATTACAGATTTCGTGAAGACGATGCATTGCTTATAACGAAAATAGATTTTTTTTCTGTCTGTCTGTCTGTCAGCAAGCCGCGTCTGTTCCGGGTAATCTCCGAAACGGCTGGGCCGATTTCGACCGGACTTTCACTGAAGGGTAGCTGAAGACGGGCATATTTTTATCTTAAAATTGCGTGGACGAAGTCGCGTGCAACAGCTAGTCGGTAATACGGGTGTTTTCATAAACATAATCAATTGGCACAGAGTAATATAATTCCGTCCGTGACAAAAATGGTAAACAGAAATATTGTTAAGTGTACCCTTCGTGCAAAATGTTTCGCTTTATTATGGACATATGTATAACCTATTACAACTTTTATTAAAACGGAACTCATGTGTGGGAATTACAAGCGATTTGCTCTCCCTTCTTCTATTCATATTGGTTTACAAGAATAAATCTTATTTAGACTAACATATCAATCTGTGTATAAAGATGGGTTTCCACTGCAATAAATTGCAGTTATATTGTAGTCCGTTCCATTGTCTGGGGAAGAAGTTTTAATAATTATACGATGCAAGCACATAAGAAACACAATAATCAAAATAACGCACTCGTTTTGATTAAAATGACGTCATTTATGGTTTTAAAATAGCTTTTATTACAGGTTTTAGTGAGGCTTAACAATTTAATGAGATGATGCGGTCAAACATCCGCTTGCAATATAACGTAACATTGATTTTATATGATACAAGCTGTTCCCATGCGGCTTCATCCGCGTCAAATTATAAAAAAAATATTTCATTGTTTACCTACATTTGTCAAATTATCAATTGCAAATGTCAAAAAAAAACATACAGACGACTTGAGTACCTCCTTCTTTTGGGAAGTCGGTCAAATATGACATGACATGATGACAAACCATGGCAATCTTGCTTCCTTGATGTTGGCAGCAACTTATGGTCTCTTTCCCACATTAGGGTTTTTATGCAAAATATTTACCCCCTAAGTTTAATGTCGTGAAAATATATAGCCTAAAGCGTGAAGTAAGTGTAGGGTTTTTTATTAAAAAAAATATTCAAAAATATGCTGTATTTGCTGACATCTTAGGCAACGAAGTGTGTGTTTACGCTTTATTATATTAGTATAGATGAACCTTTAAAATTAGCCTTATGCAAGTACAATCCGAAAAAAGTTATTAAAATATATACCTACAAAAAACGACAGTTATGAAAAAAAAAACTCACAATTTGTAATCTTTACAATTTTATTGTGATAATAAATTTAATAAGGAAACATAAATTCAATAAATCGTCAAGTTACCCAATGCTTACAATTTGAATAAACCCAACTTAACAAGTGACAGGTCTGAAAGTAATGTTACGCAATCTGTAGCAAGCTAAATACACCGAGTTGCACAAAAAGTGGTACAATAAAGGTTACCTGTTCTTATGTTATTTTTTACCTCATAACTTTTTAATAGTTCAACGCTGATATCGCGGTTAGTTCTATCAGAAAATATTAAAGGCTGTCATAGAAAATGGCATAAATGGAAAAACATAATATAATAATGATTTCGATAGGGGGCGCTAGTGAATTATCATAATTTAGTTTGACTTATCCCCACCGGGTCAAATAACTTTTTTAATCTACAATATTAACGTTATTTTACAATTTTAGACACTTTAAATAAAAAATAAACAAGTTGTGTCGTTAAATTTCAAAGAAATATAATAAAACTGTACAGTTTAGAAATAATAATCGAACTAAATCTAGTCCAGATAAACATAGAAATTACATAAAATGTAATTGCATAGAGAACGTAAGATACACCTAATTTTCCAGGTCCTAGTAACAAGAACTAGTTTGTCGAAGGCCTGTCTGTGACCAATTTCACAATGAACTGGTCTATCCAGTTCTGAGGTCTTTGACACTCGTGGGCAAGTAACTGTGTCACGTTTGAATATAGAAAAACGGTTATATGACTGACTGGCAGCTAGCAAAAGTTATCAATTAAAACCGTTAGGTAATTACCAAGAAAAAAACAAATCATTCCTGAAATGACAAGACATTCGGAACAATCTAGTCAAGGTCAAGATCAAGGTAGCGAAAGTTGCAAATTAAAGAAACATTGCATGAAGGCTACCTAATCTAAGTTAGTTTAAATACCTTCCAGATACAAATTACAATCATTGTTAATTGAAGATAATCAGATGCAGTTTTCACATCAAAATGGGCAGATTAAATTTTAACTTTATGAAATCGACGCCGGATGCTCACACAAATGTTGGAGGATGTGCAGCGCGGCCGCAACCGGCGGCTAACAAGCCGTGAAAACAGAAAGCTACGTTAACAACAGTAACAACCGACGTAATGCGTGGCGTAACGTATTACCGAGTTACTGCAATTTTTACTATAATTATTTCATTGCACCTAACATAAAGGTACTTGTTATTTTCTACGATATAACTTATTACGTTAGTATTACAAACTAGCTGTTACTCGCGACCTTGTCCCCGTGAAATTAAAGAATAAAATATAGCCTATGTTACTCACTGATAACGTAGCTTTTTAATGGTGAAAGAATTTTTGAAATCGGCCCAGTAGTTTTCGAGTTATTGCAATACATACGACAATACAAATCTCTTTTCTCTCTTACTCTTTATATCTATACTAATATTATAAAGGGGAAAGATTTTTATTTTTGTATGTATTGAAATAACTCAAAAACTATTGAGCCGATTTTAAAAATTCTTTCACTGTTAGAAAGGTAATTTATCTGTGAGTAACTTAGGCTATATATTTTAATTTCACGCGGGCGAGCTCGCGAGCAACAGCTAGTATTAATATATAGTGTAGATAAGGAAAAAAGAAGATTTTATAAATGCACGATACAACGAACAAGGTATTCAATAAATGAAAGAACATGTCTTAAAATAATGAGGTCTCTATGTGCGTGTTAATGCAAGTCATTTAAATTTAATGGACCCAAATAGGTTACAATAGAGTCGTTTTTTTTCTAAAATCCTTAGCTCGCATTCTATCACGTATTAACTTAGATTTCTATCACAACGCTACAAGAATTTATTGTTTTGGTTCTTTGGCTTTGAACAACTATATAAATACTTTCGCCCGCGACTCGAAAAGTAGACCATGTGTTCTTCAAGACTATTCTCTACATCTGTATCAAATTTCATCGAAATCCGTTCAGCCGTTTAGGCTACACACTAACAAACATCCATCCATCGCATTTATAATATTATAATAGTAAAATTTACATCAATTGATTTTACTTCTGAGGAAGTTCTTTAATTTAAATAGATATTTTATGAAGTGAAAATAAAGGTAGTAGTCGGTAGATTTTAAGCTCGCAATATGTCAACCACTAATTTGGTAATAACATTATCCTAGTAGTGACCACTTCAACTTACCTTTCCCTACCACCGAAATAAGTAATCCATATTAGTGGGGAGTCATTTATGGTAGGTGTGCACAGTATCTTTTGACCACTGGCGCAGTGTAGTGTTACATTCGGACAGTAAATACTGACTAACATCAACATGTGCGGGGAAATGGGCAAGGCGGTACTGCGAGCTCTGACGGGTGCATTACTCTGTGGTTTGGTCTCCGATGCCGCGTATTTACAAGTAAGATTTTTGCTTTCTATGCGTATTTAATTGCATTTTTAACTACTTTTTGTACAAAAATTACCAAAAGCACCTTTTCCATGTTGGCTTCAGTTTTACAATGACGGTCCGATATCTGTTTAGTTATTATCTAGTTACTATAGAAATATGAAAAATCGTAGTATTTTTATATACGTCAAATGAGCTACAAAGAAAGCGATTCTTGTACAACTCTCGAATTTTCTCATTCCGATAACGCAATGACCTTTTTTATCTTCTTTCGCTTACGCTGGGGAATGTATCGAAGGGGAAAGTGCAATTCCCGATATTTTATTTCTTTCCTTTCATAAGAAGTAAGAGTCAATTTAAAGGGAACCTGTATCACATAATATTGAATAGACCTTATCAATTACTTGCAAGTTTTGAAAGTTTCTGATTACTTTTTTTTTATTTAAACACACTAAATTGAAGTCATTGTCGCAATCCGGGGTTTTGATCTCCTTTTTGCTAACTGTACAAAAATGTAGCAAGGTAGACGTAATAAGAACTCCAGTTAAAAGATCAAACGACATTATAAAGGCCAGAAAAAAGCGCGCTGGAAAAAAGAAACATCCCGTCCAAGGTGCGAATTTGCGAGATTACAACAGAATACCAATTTGGCGGCGCTGTGGAGTTTTCAAACAATTTCCACTTTAAGGAGCGTTGATCAAAGAAATAAAACTAAAAAGCAGAACTCCACCAGCCGACGAGAATGAAAGTAAATTTAACCAACAGTAATTCGCCTTTGAAGGGCTCAAGGGAAACTCGAAGTAAGGAAAATTGCAAAAGTTAGTGTTCCCTTATGAGGCGGCGAGTTATTGCTACTAGATATTTTAAGGTCGCAAACGACTCTCAATTTTATTGCAATAACTTTCGCCTAAACGTCCAATTATGTCAAAACTTCACCCAACTCCGCTCATAATTTTTGGGATCTCGAGTCATTTTTGTGCAGATCGCTTCCGGTCGTTGCTTATAACCAAAAAGTTTAACTGCTTTATTTAAAAATAAAAACCACGTCGAATAATATACTACTATAAAATTTGATTGTACGTATTGCGCCACTGTAGGATACTGGTTCAACATTCTACCATCTGATCCGTCGATTAAGAAACCCCTTGCTCATTTGGTGCGGAACTTTCTAGACTGCGCAAACGCCGGGCGGCCATGACAAGGCAGTAGCGCCCTCTCACTCGGTCAAAAGTACTAACGACCTTTGGGTATCTAGCCCGTAAATCTAGGGTACGGGTAACATTTCATCGAAATTACTTCTTATCTTTGACGTAGTAAAGTCTAGAATATTTATACAATGGCTTTCTAAGATTGAAAACTATGTTGAAACAATGACAATGGGTTTAAGGGACAGTGTGAAAAAACAACAACAAACTGAAAAAAAAACGTCCTCGGTACATATTAGGTAGCAATAGCAATTAATATGTAATCTAGAATCAATGTTATTTGCGAATTGATTTAAAAGTTATCCATACTTAACCCATGACATAAGTTAAGTCCGTTGAATCATATAAATTAACTTGAATTAACTTTTTTTATTATCTTTCGTAATGAGAACGTGTAGAGCGCCCACTCACGGAGAAAGTGGAACTAAGTCAAGGTCGACCACATTCTACTTTCCCTTTCCATGTGTTTTTTCCATAAACTAGTTGTTCGACGTAGATATGATAAATTGAAAAATTGCATAATGTATGAAATCATACTTCATACTAATATTATAAATTCTAAAGTTTAGATGGATGGATGGATGGATGTTTGTTAGAGTGTGTAGCCTAAATTGCTGCAAAGATCTCGATGAAATTTGCCATAGATATAGATGATAAACTGGAAAAACACGTAGGCTACTTACTTTTGTTTTTTACAGGCGCGGATGATGTCGCGGGCGAAAGCTAGCCTCTTAATAAATAGGCACCTCTAATAAAACAAAGCGTGCGAAACTCAAAACCGAGTGTATATTTCCAGAACTACGACACATATCCGGTGCAATACGAGCAGGCGGTGTACCGCAAGCCGCTGCGGGAGCACGAAAAGCCGCAGGACCTGCGCAACGTGCCCGGAGTGCCTGGCGTCGATTTCCCCATTTACCACCAAGTGCCCGACACACGGTTCTCATGTGCCCACGTGCCTGTACACCCGGGGATGTACGCCAACGTAGAGACTGGTTGCCAGGTAATACAGAGCTAACCTTTTAACCGTGGGGAAATACCTTATGTATACCACCCTTGAGGGGAGCTAGCCTTTAGCCAACTAGCCGTTAGCATATGTATGTCTTCTTCAAGGGGCTATAGTCTAGCTTAGATAATGTGGGTTACTTCTCGCTTTAGTCTGACTTGAATTAAAAAAAATACCCACTTTCTATTTTTTAAATTACCTTGTGTAAAGAACCACGGTTATGTGTTTAGAAATAAATATTTTAATGTAAAATACTTGACTTCCCTTAATTTAAACGCCATGAATAAGTTTAAATTGAATAAGTTAAAGTAATTTCACTTGAGGCGTGACTTACCTACAGTTTATTACAGCTTCATAATCTTAAATTACAACTTGGAGGGCTTTATTTAAATATAATTTGTTAATTTTCAAACCAAACGTTTCTCGCAATGGATTCCCTTTCAGGTTCCCACTTACAAATATATTTAATCAAATTATTTAATGGAAATTCTTTAATTTACGCGATTATAATTGTTTGTAATGAAATAAAATTTTGATTTTTAATAAAGTACTTGACATGAATCTAATTCAACTTGGAAGGGGAACTATGGGAAGGAGAAATATCCAGTTTCTGGATGTCCCCTCCTCTGTCCAACGTATCCGCAACCATGTAACTACAAATATTTACACTTAGCCATTTAAACGAAATCAGCTATCATTGTATTCTTTTGCTATCATCTACTTAAATGAATTTTTGTTTCTAGGCATACCACGTGTGCCATGATGGTCGCGAAGGCCACCAAGGAGCGGCTTTCCTCTGCACAAACGGCACTCTATTCGACCAGACAAAGTTTGCTTGCGACTGGTGGTACAATGTAGACTGCTCCCAAGCTATTGAACACTATAAGTAAGTACTTTTAAAGACCTAAGTTAGACTTAGTTAAGAGATTGTCGACTATTACGTCATATTTACGAGTGAGTTCGAAAAGCATATTTTTTTTTATTCAATAAGATATCATTCATCATATAAGGTATTATTTATATTCAATAATATCTTACTTTCTCCCGCTATTCCGACTTCGTGGAATTAAAAAAAAACAACAAAAGTAACTAACCTATGTATTCTTCCAGACTATCCTCTACGTCTAAGTCAAATTTCATCTATCCAAACTATCGCATTTATATTTAACTATGTTTTAAGTGCAATGGACATTGGTGATTTTTGTTGTATTTTCCTTGATTTAACCCTTAAATGCATCTTGTTGCCAAATGTATAATATGTTTTACATTATATTATTGAAGTCGTCTGATATGTGTTTCCGAACGCACTTTGACGACCATAGATAATAAATATAATGAGTGTTTTTTTCATATTTTTTCATAATAAATACCTATTTTTTGTTATATTATATTATATTTTGTTATATGTACCTAAATACTTTCCAGGGCGCAATAAAAAACCATGCATTTAAGGGTTAACAGCAAATATGATGTTGAAATTCGAATGTTTCAGGTTAAACGCAGATCCCTTGAAGAATCCTTATGTACCGAAACCCAAACCAGTGGAGGTGCCTGAACACGGAGTTTACTATAAGCATGACTAAACATTACTAAATTATCCCAGCTGATGAAAAGAGTTACATCTCTTAGTCCTAAAGAGATGTAACTCTTTTCATCGGATGGTTCAAAATTCTACGTTAAAGAGGGACCACCTATTGAATATGAAAATAATTCAAAAATAAAAATAATGAGAGCACAGTTTAAACTACAAATTACTATATTAAAACCTGATAACATTATTTATTCCAACCCAATTAACTGACATTTTAAACACAAAAGGAAAATAGCATAATATTTTATTTTGCAGTTAATTCCAATTAAGGCATGATCTATTGAAGACCAAAGCTATATAGAAAATATTGGTATGAATAAAGTAATTTAGATGGATGGATGTTTGTTAGTTTGTAGCCTAAACGGATGAACGGATCTGCATAAAATATGGCATAGATGTAGAGCATAGTCTGAACACATAGGCTACTTACTTTTTTCAATACCATGCGGACGGAGTCGCGGGTCAAAGCTATTTTTAAATTTATAACAATATCAAAACAAAACAACAAAACTTATTACAAAAACTGTGCTCTAATTAATATATGTACCTATTATTTCATTATTTAAATCCATCATTAACTATCCATTTATTCTTAAGCCATATTTCATATATTACCACGACCTATTTCTTCATATTGAAACATGAATCTCAATTGTAAATATTTAAAATTCAATTACAAGTTTGTTAATATTAATCTATCAAATGATAACCTTTTAACTTATATGCAACTTGAATTACTATTAAGTTTGAATGTCAGAGTATCTAATGAAGAAGAAAATGTATTTTATAGACAAACAATCATACAAAATACATAAGATTTAAACTATGAGAATTATTGTCGATTTTTCAATTCAAACAATCTTACGATATGTCTGTTTTATTCATGTAGAATTTTTAACTATTTCATAATTGTGATCAATTTCATGATATCCACATTTTAATTCATATTATTTTTATTATGTCCCTTAAATTGATAATTAAATTAAATTAGAAAATACCATTCATCAATAAAAAAAATGTTCTAATTAATTAAAAAATTAAATTATAATTCATGAATTTTATTTCTCAATCTCACTAATATTATAAATGCGAAAGTTTACATGGATGTTTGTTAGAGTTTGTAGCCTAAACGACTGAACATATTTCGATTAATTTTGGTATATATGTAGAGGATAGTCTGGAAGAACACAAACTTACTTACTTTTTTTTTCTAATTCCGCGCGGACGTAGTCTCGTGCGAAAGCTAGTAATCACATGATTTTCAAACACTTAAATAGTTCTATTAGAAAAACAACTCAATGAAATTTTCAGTCACAAGCTTGAAACAAGCTAAAATCAAACTTTGAATATTTGTAGACCAAAATAACAAACAACTTCGTGGATACGCGGTAACTTTAAAAAAGCTCGCACTAAAACAGTCAAAAGTCTACAAAACCCATAACAAAATAGCTTTTGACTTTCCAGTACAAAATTGAATAACAAAGTTGATATTCGGTTTGTTTCTTTCTTTTACGAATGCAGCAACGTGCATTTTAATAATTGACATCGAAGTGAAGCGCCAACTGACGCTTAGGATTACTACACACTATACGTTTTATTAGCCGGACACGATAACAAATTGAATTTCTTAAATATAATGCAAAATAAGTACCTATTTATAAAAATTGATTCCGTTTTCACGATCCGGTTTGCATCCGCAACATTTCCAAAAATTGTAAAACTTTTTGAGATTGCGGGACTAACGAAGTTTCTAGAAGAAAAACGGAGCCACAGTCCGGACGAAGGTCTCGTCGCGTTTCGAAAATTATAATCCATGCGTGTGTAAACCCTTACATGCATATTGTTGCCAAAAGTCTACAAACAAAAGTATAGTATTTATTGGAACCAAGATTTATACTGGAATATTTATTTTACAATTAAATAAAAAAATCATGCATTTAAGGGTTAAAACGCACCGTGAAGACGGACCCTTAAGCCGATATCATTAAGTGAAAACGTAACACTGTCATTGGATCAACTTTTATCCAGTAAAAGGTGGCTTTTGTGGGTTTAAATTAATTTTAAAACCAGTGTTTAATCGAATTTAATCCACAAAAGCGATAATGGACAACTACAATTTGATACTTTTTAATAAATATGTCGATATATTTTGATACTTCAGACTTTACTTACCTATAAATTGTCAACGTCTTTATCCTATTACTACTAAAATTTATTTCGTTAAAAACCCTTGACATGAACTATCATAGTACTTCACTTTACATATTAATAAATTACTATATGGATTTTAATAAAAGACACAAAAGTTTCCTCGGCGGTATTTCCAAACCAATACGACTTAGGGCCTTCAAGAAGCGAGCCTATCATTTTTTTTATAAGAGAAGGGGCAAACGAGCGGCGGGGACACGGAGATGGTCATCGACGCCCATGGACATCCGCAACACCAGAGGAACTGCAGATGCATTGCCGGCCTTTTAGTTGATTGTAGGCTCGCTTCTTGAAGGACCCTAAGTCGTATTGGTTTGGAAATACCGCCGAGGACAGACCGTTCCACAATGCGGCAGTGCGGGGCAGAAAGTTCCGCGAAAACCGCACGCTGGTGGAATGCCAGCCCTCGACATGGTGACTATGGTGTCTGGCGGTCTGTCGTGTCATCCGATGACGAAACTCGGCGGCAGGAATCATTTCTTCAAAGGCCGGCAACGCATCTGTAGTTCCTTTGGTGTTGCGGATGTCCATGGGTGTCGTTGACCACCTGGGTGTTTTCGCCGCTCGCTTGCCCCCTTTTTGATATAAAAAAAAAATTACATGCACTGAATAAACTCAACTGTGATTCTTCTTAATCTAGCTCCAAAGTTCTTTGTGGATGAATTATCTAACTTGACTAGATTATTTTTAGTGGACGTAAATATTAAAGATATTTTAACTGTGTCGTATATTTTACGTTTTATTATTGTTTCTACTGAATTTCAATGTAGCAATTCTCAAAAATGCTTGAAGGTAGAAACCATTTGTGTGAGGGATGTTATTGCAAATTTTATGCGCCCCTCGCGTACGTTTCTGCTGCGTGCGTTATTGTTGTACTAAATTTTATATCGCATATGTTTGCTGAGACATACGTTTAAACAAAGATAAGATAAGGTTGCCTGTAAGTTGCTGACAGCAATAAGGTTAATGCGCAAATCTTGTATTAGCGTAGTTAAGTATACGTATTGTAATTTTTATGCAAAAAGAATTAACATTAAAATGATATCGACTCTATTCATTCGCACTGTAACCTGTATAATATTAGAGTGC
>LD688932.1:969446-981019 GCA_003118335.3 Papilio memnon | reverse complement strand
ATAACTCAAAAAGTTCTGGGCCGATTTTAAAAATTCTTTCACTGTTAGAAAGGTAATTTATCTGTGAGTAACGTAGGCTATATTATTTTTAATTTCACGCGGCCGAAGTTGCGAGCAACAGCTAGTATATTATAAATGCGAAAGTGTGGATGGATGGTTGGATGTTTTTACTGCGTATCTCGATGAAATTAGGCACAGATATAGAACATAGTCTAAAAGAACACAGAAGCTACCAACAAAGTTTTTTTTTTCACATTGACTCGGACGAAGTCGCGGGCAATAGCTAAGTAATTAATCAGTTGATACATGGAAATGTAGTAAATTAAATATAATAATAAAACTAGGTTAGTATTGATTGTATCACAATGACCTACAACTGTATAACTCCAAAGTTGTGAAGCGATCCTTACGTCCCTTGTTCAAACTTCCAATAAGCTTTCCCTGACGTCCGTTGACACTAATAGGGATCATGTCTCAGTGTCCCCAATCCCCGACAAACTCTGTTTATCTTTAAAACTACCAAATTGTAGGACTATAATTCTATTTATAGAAAATACTAGCGGTTGCTCGCGACTTCCCTTGCGTGGACTTAAAATATGATTAAAAATAAAGCCTATGTTACTCGCTGATAACGTAGCTTGTTAATGGTGAAAGAATTTTTGAAATCTGCCCTAATTGGCCGAGTCACTTTTTTGAGTTATTTCAATACATAGAAAAATACAAATCTTTTCTTTTATAATGTTAGTATAGATATTAGTTTTACATAGCTCGATTAGAGTATGTAGTCAGAAGTTTTCGTTCATATTAAAAATCAGTGTTTATAAATATGACGCCGGTTCTTCAAGAGTTAAGTAAAGCCTTTGTTAAGTTGGAGTGCAATTTCTTTCAATTCAATAAACATTTTACTTAAGGTGTTAACGTCATGGACTCGTTTAAAAAATTTGCTGATCACATTAATTTCTAGTACCATATTTTGTCATTCAACTTGCTTCATAACTTTCAACGTCACCTCAGAATCTCTGCAATGATGAACATAATTAATATCAACCAAACACTGCATTAGCGGAGTTCGTATTCTCAGTACGCACACCTATCATAACTTCCAAACTCCAGTATCCGCAGAGAGTGCCTCAAATCTTAAGCTTGCGGCGTGTTGCCTTCCGGATTTGCATACTGCACGAACTTGCCTTACAAACACCAAAACTTGAATCAACCGTTTCACTTAAATCGTATATATGATGTGTTATTTGATAAAACGACATTTCAATATTTTCAAAGAACTCTATCGACTGAATATTATTCTATCAGAAATATTAACTAACTTCATTATCATAACATTTGTGTTTGCGAAACAATCGACAATCGCACAACAGTTGTGCGATAGCTTAGTCAAAGGTGTGCGCTCTAAGTATTTAAAGAATACTGTAGAATGAGACCGTTGAGCGCTATAAGCTGTAAAAGTTTTTTTTTTAATATTACAAACAGAATTTCAACAGAATTTTATCTCATCAACTATGCAATTAATTTGAATGTCCATTTAAATATGATTTTATCAAATATTTAAGTTAGGTTACAAGTTTAAGACTTACGGGATATGAAAACAATCCGGCGAGACATTCCGCAACTTTACCATTAGACCCATCTCACATAGTTTCAAAGCTTAGTATTAATTGTGGTACGTTTATGAGATGAGTTCCATTTTAAATATTCCTTTATCCATCGTCGTTGACTGTCTTTAAAAGCATCGCCGTCGTGCGACTGCAGTTGCGGTTTGTATAATATTGCGTGTCCTGTTTCCACTGGAGCTGCGAGCGGCGTAGTCGAAAAAGACACCATGCATTTGATCTTATAGAATACGTTTCAATGTTGAAAACTATAATATTATTATTATACTAACCTCTCAGATGCAGATGTTAATCTTACTAATATTATAAATGCGAAAGTTTAGATGGATGGATGGATGGATGGNNNNGAAGAACATATAGGCTACTTACTTTTATTTTTTTTAATACCGCGCGGACGGAGTCGCGGGCGAAAGCTAGTATCAAATACAATTCAAGTTTGAATCAAGCAAGCTTCATAGCAATTAATTGCTAGCAACTTAGCCGTTTGAAATGATTCAAACGTCGGTTAAGTTAGAACATCTTACGGAATAGTTTCGATACTTTGTGAAGTGAATACGTAGAGATTCTCATTAATAACTTTTGATGCTGTGTACTTTACTAAACATTGATAACTTCAAACTTAAAGTTAAAATAAATACATCAGGATTTTATTACTTCGAAGTCATTTTTGTATGTAATTTTAGATTCTAAAATATATCGTATGGAAAACAATAAAATATTGATTTTTTAAATGATTATTATTTACATAACCACAATTGTAATAAACATTTCTATAACATTGAACCATTAAAATCTGCTATCGCGATGGAATTAACACCTTAATATTGCCAATTAAAATTATTCTCCTGCTATTCCGGAATTATCTATCCACGGCGAAAATTTCTCTTAATTAAAGCTTTGGACGTAGAAATTAAGCCGCAATAAATAATTATATTCTAGCAATGTGACGAGGGTCGGCTGCTCCGAGCGCGGTCGCACAATTTAAATCTATTCCGAAATCTTACAAAAGAATTTAACAAGTTTTTAACAATTAATTTCACAGATCTAAGAATTTAGCGTTATTTAAACATATTGCGTTTTTATCGCATTTTAAAATATTACAGACATTTTAAACTGTACGAAGCTTTTATGCAAAGAAATTCTTTGTTCCTTCCCACAAATACCCGGAGACTAGGACTGCTTTATTAAAATTTATCTACCGCTAATGGTTTTCTAAATAACCTGTCACTACCACAAACGAGAAACATAACAGAAAAGGTACTGCAAGAGTTCCAGACGCATATAATAAAAGTATTACACAACAATATTTGCCACGTTTAAGAACATTTTATGCTTATAATATAATAAATGGGAATATTTACTAAAAAAATACAATATTTAGAACAAATACAATGAAATACTAATATTTTTTATACAAGAATGTGACATACTAGCGGCCATTGGAGTTCGCTAAAATAGCGATTACCCGTAGACATCCACATTAACAGCATTGGTTAAGGGACTCACAGAAAGAGGATATTTTAAAACTTCTTCCCCTTCCCATCTTCCTTGTACGAAACGGGCGGGAAGGGGAAGAAGTTTAAAATTACTCCTCCGAGACGCACACTCATCAGACAAAACACGGAATTGCTTCCACTTCACGTCTGTCTTTCTTGTTTATTGATTAATTAACATAATAAGAATTTCACAGTGAAGTTTCGCTGCCAAAGTGCTTTCACAAAACCTTATTGTTATCCCACTCTGTCACTTGGACTTAATTGAGATGACGATATTTTCTTGCATGTGTTTTCCAATAGTAATAGGTAACGGTTACATAAAACTAACTTAATAAGAAGCTTTATTTGCTGTCTGTACACTTTGAAGCACTCACAATAACAAAAGACAAACGAAAAAACTTCTAAACCAAGAACCTTGAGATGTCAGTTTCGTGTTTATTAACGTCAGGCGTCGAAAGCTTATTGAATGTCTACGAACAAGTCACACGCTGGCTCATTGCTGAACTTACAGATTTCCAACTTTACTCATGTAAGCTTATTCTGTTTTTCCGCTCCATTAGTAGATTAAGGTTTGAAAGTTCTAAGTTCTCATTTAATAGAATTAATATAAAAATCACAATTATCATAACTAATATTATAAATGCGAAAGTTTGGATGGATGGATGTTTGTTAAAGTTTGTAGCTTAAGCTACTGAATGGATCTTGAGGAAATTTGGTATAGATGTAATGGATGGTCTGGAAGAACAGATGGGCTTACTTTTGTTTTTTAATTCCACGCGAACAGAGTCGCGGGTGAAAGCGAGTAAACTAAGAAATTTACGTTAAAATTATTGCACTAATATTACCGTTGGAATAAACAAGACAAAAATATTATCCTTGTTAATTCAAAGCGAATGAAAGATATGTAAAGATGTTTTTGTATTTCTAAGCATTGAAAATCCTCAGTAAAGACAGGTTGCAACACAAACATACTCGTAGTCTAACCAAGAACATAAAAACCATAGAAGCGCTGTAATCGACTTCTTTATTACTCTTTCTAATCTAGGTAAGACATTGGTTCTATATTTTTCCTAAATATGGTGAAGATTTTAATATTCCCGGTCACTATAACAAATACACATATCAGAAGTTGATTTAAAAATATTACCATAAGATATTGCACCGGCAGGGGAGAAGAGGGTCGCCTTTGTATTCGACACATTCTAAATTCAATTTATTACTCACTTTAAGATCCATTTTGTGGCGAGAATATTCTTAACAAAAGTGTAGAACGATATTACTATGTGGTCTTACTTGTGCTACTCTGAAATAAAAAGTAGTAAGTAAAAAAAACAATAAAGCAAATTAAAAATCAGTTGACAAAATTGTATGTATGTTGTAGATTATGTTTGACTAAAACTAAAACATCAGAAAGATCAGCAAACATTTTACGTTCTCAGAATTTTTACCAATGACCTCATGACGTCACGCGTTTAATGACGCAATTAGGAACGCTTCCCGGTGGTATTTTAAGGGGAAGTCATAATAAAGTTAAAAATAACACAGGCCTTGCTTAGTGTAGGCATCAAAATAAACGTACTAACCATAGATTACAAATGTTTTATTGATATATGGCATATTGACTAAGCTATCGCAATACTGTTGTGCTATTATCGATTGTTTCGCAACAAATTTTCAACAATTGCAAATGTCAAAATGACGTGACATGATGACAAACCATGGCAATCTTGCTTCCTAGATGTTGGCAGCAACTTATGATCTCTTTCCCACATTAGGGTTTTTATCCAAAATATGTAACCTAAAGCGTGCGTAAGTGTAGGGCTTTTTATTAATAAAAGAATTATTCAAAAATGTGTTGTAATTGCTGACATCTTGGCAACAAAGAAGTGTGTTTTTACGTTTTATTATATTAGTATAGATTTGACATGTTACGTCCGGTTTAGGGACTTATTGGTCATAACAACTCTAGTTTCTATATAGAAATAAATAATTACACTTTAAATTGATTTTAAAGATAATGTATAAATTGTTATAATCTAAAGATTTCTGTACAATCTCTTTGCCAATATCCTGTTAAGAAAATGGATGGCTCAGTAATAGGCGCCGGTGCCGCGGAGCAAGTAATTTCCGTTAAGCAGCGAAATGAATTCTGCTTATTCTTATTATGGCTAGTTCCAGCTTTAAATAAGGAAATACATTTTAAAATAAATAGAAAATGGAATGAAACCCTTGATACAATATTAAATATTAATAAACACTATAAAGGCAACAGTTCTATAATCCGTGAACACTGTTTTATGTAACACTAGCTGGCGCCCCAGACTCTGTCTGCGAAATTAAAAAGTAAGTAGCCTATGTGTTCTTCCAGACTATGCTCTACATCTGTCAGCCGTTAAAGCTACAAACTCTACTTAAACTTTCCCATTTCTATTAGTAACATTAATTTTCAAACGAAAATAGATCGTTAGAAGAGTTGAAATTGCCAAGGTGTTATAAAGTACTTGGTGCTCAAGTTGGCACGTCAATTAAAGGAGTAATCTTACTATCAATGTGTCAAGTGAAATACTATAGATGTGTTAACTTAATCAGGTGGAAGTTGATCTACTTTCCAAATCTTGTAATTGAATTCATCGAACCGCTTAAACAATTTAGCTTCAAATCAGCTGAAAGAAAATGGGAATTTTAATATTTAATTTATTAGTAGAAGTGACCCTCGTCAACCTGTCGGTAGATAATTATTTTTCAAAGCTTGATTGAAGCGCCCACATCAATATTCGATTAAGGATTAAAAATGACTTTAGGAACTTTTAATATTTCAGATAAAAAGCTCTTATTAAGATTTGTACTATATGCAAGACTAGCTGTTGTTAGCGACTTCGTCCCCATGAAATTATAAAATAGGTGAAATACATAGCCTATGTTACTCACTGATAACGTAGCTTATTGACGGTGACAGAATGTTTGGAATCGGTCCAGTTCGGTCCAATCGACTATTTTTAAAAAATTTTAACAATTTCAAAACATAATTATTTTAATACAATAGTATTTGAATAAAACATAACTAGAGTATATCTACGATTCTCTTTATCTAAACACTGTAAGTATTATCAAAGGTCAGTCACCCCAAAAGATATGTTTTGAATTTTTTGTCTTCAGTCAATACGTCTATTAGAGAGTTGTCTCTGCATATGACACTTTAGAATTGAATGTATTATTCTCCTTGTATTTACACCTGGGGCGAGAGAATTTCAACAAATTGAAAACACTTTAGAAATGAAATTTTGTTCTCCATACGTTAAGATATAGTTGCAAACAATTTCGCATCAATAGACTTTAGCATATGTACTGTCTATGTCCGTTCTCTGCCTAGTTCCTTTACAATAAAAAAATAAGAATAAATAAAAAAAAGTGTATTATTCCATGCAATTCAAAGAAGTTCACAAAATTGAATATAACATGTCTGATTATTATTATTGCTAGTAGAAAAATTAAATTAGAAAAAATAAAAAATAAAACAGTCAATTCGGTCATATAATGTTTAAACTAAATACTATTATATTTTCTTATTATTTATGAATTATCAACTAATATTCAAGTTTTATCAATCCTTTACAATGCTAACAAATATTTTTTTATTTTAACAGTTCATTTCTTTCTGAATGTAGCGATAAGAACGACGAAACTAGTATCACAACATGTTCCGTGTTTTGTTTTTCGTAAACAAATGAGAGGTAAGGTTTAAAAGATAATAAAAACCTATCGAATTGAGAACTTCCTCCTTTTTTAAGTCGGTTAAAAATAAATTCTAAGGGCCTATCCCACTGATTGATAGAGGCTCAGATAGCTTAAAAATGACGCCACTGTCAGATAAGGGAACAAAATCCGATATTTCAAACACATATTTTACACGTTGGATTGTTATCAGACAATTTACAATTTGGTGGGACAGGCCCTCTGACTTTCATATCATAGACAATGTTAGTAAAAGCTACATTTTCATACTAAAGCGCTAAGGTAACGAGATTATTTTTTTTTGTGAAAAAGTCCCTGATATTAAATATCCATCCTTTGTGCCCGAAATAAGCGCACCGTCGACTCGGCCCCTACCTTATTTCATTAAGCCAGTCCCTAACATCTGTTGCTTTGAAACTTGATGCTTTTGTTTTAACTTTCTTCGGATAGAGTGGATACTATAGATGAACATTTTTTGTATTAGTTGGGAATCCAATTTTAAACCTCACCTGCCGTAAACAGAGATAACAGAGCTGTGAAATATAACCATATTGTCCTATAATAATTGATAATTTCGTTATGACAATCAGGTAATTCTCTAATATTAATAATATATAGCTAGGTTTCACTCCCGACCCTGTCCACGTAAAATTAAAAAAAAAACAATAGTGTTCCCCAGGTTATGCTCAATTTCTATGCCAAATTACATCCAGATCCGTTCAGCTGTTTATACCAACTCTAACAAATATCCAGCCATCCAAACATACATCCATATTATAAATGCGAAAGTTTAGATGGATGGATGTTTCTTAGAGTTTGTAGCCTAAACGGCTGAATGGATCTCGATGAAATTTGGTATAGATGTTAGAGAATAGTTTGGAAGAACACATAGGCTACTTACTATTGTTTTTATTAACTCCACGCGGACGGACTTGCGAGCGAGAGCTAGTTTATAATATTAGGAAGAAATAATGGAATTGCGCTGGAAAAATCTCTGGAAAGGGTTTTAATGGTTTTTCAAAATCTAACCGCAGAATTACTCTCTGCTGTAATTCAAAATTCCAAATGCAGTTTAGTAAATGAAATTCACTTAACGTATTTAGGCAACAAAAGCGAGGCTAATTTCCCCTTGCGTTCTGTTTGAGTAAAAGCTAAACGTGAATTAGAAAATTACTACAGCTATTTAATTCCTTATTTAACTGAAAGCCACTAATTACTGCCTTAATGGAATGTATGTTTTTAATAAAAGTACAACAAATTTGGAACCTTCCAGAAACGCTTTGCTAAGAGCATCAAAAGCTCTAAGCTTTACAGGATTTTTGGAGTCTTACGTTTTTTCTAGTCTCTCTGTTTATACCACAATGTTTAAAATTATGCATGTAAAACAACAAAAGAAAAATTCCAGATTTCGGTAAGATGTATTTGCGTTGCTGATAACAGAATTTTTTTTGTCTGTCTGTCCGCAAGCCGCGTTTGTACCGGATAATCTCCGAAACGGCTGGACCGATTTCGGCCGGACTTTCACTGAAGGGTAGCTGACATAGACGAGCATATTATAGGTGTTTGTCTTAATATTGCGTAATCGCGTAATACGAAGTCGCGGGCAACAGCTAGTAATAACTAAAATTTGTTTTGAAAACTGAATGAAAAATATTGCCTTTATGTAAGAATTTCGTTTTAACTTATACGGTGAGCGAGCAATCGAAACTTCTTCCTTGAAGAGAAACTTTGACGGAACCGTTGATACGTGTTTTATCAAAAAATTTAAGTTTCAAACATTAAGGCTTCACACAGAGTTTTACAATAGATTTCCTTTGAACTATTCTTTGCAGTAAACGTTTGAAAACTTATTCAAAGTATTCTAAGACAGTGAAATATGCAATTGTTATTTAACTTTCTGAATGATTTTCCAAAAATCCGAGGCGGGCGCAAGTTACGGTATAAGTTTGAGTATATTCAAGCTAAAATTTATTTGAAATACAAACAAAATGTTTTGTGGTTAAACGCGTGTGTTTCTAAGAGCGGCAGTTAAAGTGTTAAATTAAAACTGTATTAATCTAAAACTAATGGCCGGTTTCCCAGCTACATTTAACCATTAATTAATGTTATTGGTTCGATAAATTCATGAAAAAGTAACATAGGCTATATTTTTACGCAGGCGAAATCGCGAGCAACAGCTAGTTATAAAATAAATGGGAACTTCAGAAACCCAGCATAAGTAATTTATTTAAGCGATTACATGGAAAGAGACAATTCGTGTAATAACTCCACGGTGTTGCAACTAAGATCCGTAAATCATTATCTAGCGCTTCTGTGGCTCTGGTCCGCTGCGAGGACGTAAGTTTACTTGTGCTAATTAATTAATGGCTTGAGGTAACTCGATTACAGTTCGACTAATGTTCGGCTTTGTTTGTTCGGTGTGAAACTTAAGCTACCACGTACCACTTCGAATTTGGATTACACATTTTACAGTTTTTTTTATTTTGAATTAAGTTGAATTAACTGCAATCTGATATCTTAATTCTCTGTTTTTTTAACTCGTCAATTAATAATGCGTTAACTCTAATGAAGTGTAAAAGTTTTCTTAAAATGTACCTGACTTTTTCTCTTCATCGCTACAATATATTTATGAATCTAAGTACATAAATGCCAGTAAAAGTTCTTGAGCCGAGTCAAGTTGTAATTTCATGGCAGATTCCCTAGATAAAGTTGTCGCATTAATAAAACGTTGCAATTTTATTTTTATTGTAAAACTTTTAAAATCCCTGCAGGAGACATTCTAGAAGCGAGATAACTTTATATGCGGAAGGGAGACGAAGGATTTATGATCGTGTTGTTGCTAACTTTTAAGAAAATTGCGACGTAGATAATACCAAAAATATTGAAATTGAACTGTAATATGGATAAAGATTATAACAAACAAAGTATACTGTAATGTAAGAGGTGGACCTTTTTTTTTATTCAATAAGGTGGCAAACGAGCAAGCGGCCACCTAAATCCGCTGAAATGGCGAAGCGACCGCTCCTCCACCGTCAAATCCACTTTCCCATCCAATCCCTTCCTTATGAGAAAAGGATGGAACGGGAAAGGGACTAAAATTGGACCTATAAAGAGATGGTTGGATTGCGTGAGAGGTGACATGATCAAGTAGGGAGTGATGACTGAGATTACGGATGATAGAGGTATTTGGAGGACGAAAACCCGGTACGCCGACCCTACATGAGTAGGATAAGGTAGGGGAGATGATGAAAGTATACTGTAATCAAGGAATATTCCTCATCATCTTCCCGTCTTTATTCTACTCCCGTAGAGTCGGTGTATCATCAGCAATCCATCCATCTCTCCTAGGGCTTAATCTACCGGTGTACCTCCATACTCATAACTAAAGTTCTCCTCACTTTCAGACTTCCTCTGAAATATTTATATAACAGCATACACTATATATTACCTATATTAAAAACAGAAAAGAAAACAACAAATACATTTTGAACCCTGCTTTTGAATATTTGAATGAGTAAACATACGCAGTCCCTTCACAAACAAGCGCAGGTGGGACCAACACCATATACGAAATCAATTATTCGCTAGTTGCCCATGAATTTGTCTGCAAATTCAGCACAAAATTACTCCGACGCGTTACATCTGCTTTTAGCGAAATTGTATTTTAAAAGTTTAAATTTTGCGACAAAAACGTTCCAATGATCCAAATTGACTTTAGCTTCATATATTTGTTTTACTGCGTTTTTTTTTTACCTTTTTTTGAAATTTCGTCGCCCGATTCACTGAGTTTATCAATCAACACGTAAATAGACGACGACTTTTTATTCGACGTTGGATATATTTTCATCAAAGGTTATTGAATAAAAGCGTAATGAATATTTCAAAAAGACTTGTCTAATTGTAAAACTTACACTGTATTACGACAAAATAAATATAGCTAGACACTAGTTAATCCAAGTCAGGCAGAACCTTGCTTTACCAGCAGTGGTAGCTGCTGCGCTATCTAAAAAACAAAAGTGGATGTCCCTAATCTCTTTCTGTAAATCAGTTATGGTCCAGAAAGAAATCGCAGAGCGAGAAAGACAGAAGGCTGCTCGGAGGCAAAGGCGACAAGGAATGCGCTCCGGACCCTCTAATTCCGCGCCATAATAGACGATTGTCCCATCCGTGAAACGGTCAAAGGGACCCTTGTGGTCGTGGTAGATCAGGGTGGGGGCCTTGATAGTCTATCAAAACGATCTCGGAAAGACGGTAACATAGAGTGGTCATTTGTTGCCGTAACATCGTGGAGCCACAGGGAGAGTTTGAGTGCCGAAGGTTCCGCTGTGGTCCTTGGAGATCACCTTCGACTTTGTCACTAGAGGTTGGCCACACACAAAACAAAAGACACTAGTTAATGACGTGTCTTAACTCTTATAATTTTAAACTAAGCTACATGAAAATTACATCTATGATCTACTATTTAAAAGCTTAAAGCTCAGCTTACAGTGTCAGACCTAATTTTTCCATTTAACCTGTATATGAGCTTTTTAAAATCATACGGCGAAAGTTCATTAGCAACGTGAAAAGGAGCATTAGTGGTTTACCTCCCGCTGAAAAGGATCTGGAAAAAGAGGAAGTCGGTTTGCTACGAGAATGTACTTCAATGATTCGTTGCCTTTTATTTGTAGGATTTATTAATGTTTCGAGTATTACTTCACACCTTGTAATTAGACCGGCA
>LD688932.1:937811-959626 GCA_003118335.3 Papilio memnon | reverse complement strand
TATCGGTGATGCCGTACTTGAGTTATAAGTAGTGTAACTAACACGACTTTCTTTTATATATATAGATTAGTTATAATGGTATATAATCTTAAGGGCCTGTCCCACCACTGGCTGATAGAGGCTCAGATAGCTTAAAATGACGTGACTGTCAGATAAGGTACGGAAATCCGTTTTCATCTATTTTACACGTTGGATTGTTGATAATTTATAATTTGGTGGGACAGGCCTTAAATGTCATTGATTTTAATTAGTTTAATGGAAGAAGAAACGTAGGTTAGCAATAGAAAATATTATAACGACTTTAAACATTGTTAACCAGAAAGCAAAAATAGTGATTTTAATCGTTAATTGTTAAAATGATCTTCTTAATCAGTTATTGTAAGTAACAATATTAGGTTTTTAAGTTTTTACGTGATTTAGGTTTAGCCAACAGTATGATTAATAAGTCAGCAGTTTCAAAGACAGATGTAATACGGAAGTGGTGTTGTAAATTTAAGTTCTGTTTTATGAGTTTCGTGTTGTATAAACAAGACGGGAACTTCATTTGTTCGAGACCGGAAGCGCTTTGATTTAAATTTATTGAGCTCAACCCTTCGTTATTTGTCTACATTTGGTATTCACGACTCGGGTTAAGTCTCAATTTGATTGCCCTCTACGTAACTTAAGTGCGTAGAACTACTTGTATACGAATTGTTCTCTTCTGTGTTCAAATCTTTAGTATTAATAACAATTAAATGAATACAATGCAACTTGTTTTCTTGAACGTCTGTTATCTAATCATTTCTTTTCTCTCTCTCTCTCTCTTTCTTTCCTCTTTTTCTCTCTTTTACATAGAAATTGAGTAATTTATGTAAACATTTGCCGCTTATTTTTATAATAATTGATGCCCTCGACTTAGTACGCGCGGTATTCGAAAACATGCGAACTATGTTAAACAAAAAGCTACGTATCCCTCGGGAACCTGTCATTTTTCGGGTATGAATCGTTTCCCACATGTTACTGCAGACTTGGTTTTATATCTGTGCCAAATTTCAATAAGATATGTTGAACCGTTCCATAATTATAGATAACATTAAAAAACTATATTAATGCATCCCGCGGGAACCATAACTACCTATTTCGGGTATTAAAAGTAGACTATTCTCCTTCTAGACTATCCTCTACATCTATGCCAAATTTCATCCAGATCCGTTTAGCCGTTTAGGCTACAAACTCTAACAAACATCCATCCATCTAAACTTTCGCATTTATAATATTAGTAAGATTATTGTCTAAGCTGTGTGTTAAGTGAAGTTTTAAGCACCTAATGACTCATATTTAGGTATAAGGAACATGCAAAAATACGTTTTTTTTTCGTTCTAGTTCTTTATGCATAATATCAGGTTATAAAACCAGGGTAAGAAAACTTGGAAACCACATTATTTGTTTTATTCGCTAAGGCAGCGCTATAACAAGACAATCGAACTTCGACTCCGCTCCGAGAGGTATTGTAAAAATTTATGTACCTTGTTTGTACTAAAAACAACTTCTTGTCATGCGATGACTTTTATTATAAGAGAGTTGGTAATAAATGTAGTTATTGTATCACGTTTACTAGCTTTCGCCCGCGACTCTGTTCGCGTGGTATTAAAAAAGCAAAAGTAAAACCTGTGTTCTTCCAGACTATGCTCTACATTTATGCTTTACATCGAGATTCGTTCAGCAGGTTAGGCTACTCTAACAAACATCCATCTAAACTTTCGCATTTATAATATTAGAAAGATTTGTTTAGTATTCGCAAGTCTTATGAATGTAATTTTTAAAATAAAGACAGCAAAAAACTTGAGTCAACAAGACTTAGTTGAATTTTTGTACGACAATTTCATCGACAACCAAAATAAATTTTTCGATACAGTGTTTCTTTCATAAGCCCTTTTCTCTATCTCCAAAATGAAAATAACGAATTATTTTGGCTCAATTGATCAAAAACAATTGAGATATCTCATACTAACAAACGACAATCGGGGTTCATTTTAATTGAGTAATGAGCTTCAATGTCTGTTCCAGTTAATTCAATTATTATTCATTTAAACTGATACTTTGACTGGTAGAAAATCAGCTATAATTCGACAAATTACGTAAGTTAATAAATATCAAATTGACACTTCCAACTTATAAAAAGGACACCTGAAAAATAAGCAATCGCATAACTGTTTAGTCTTGCTTTGATTCCTATAAGCTTATTTTTAGTTGTTCAATTAAACAGTTGAAGGCTGCGAAACAATCGACAATCGCACAACTGTTATGCGATAGTTTAGTCAAAGGTGTGCGCTCGCTCTAAATGTCTACGATAGTTCCGTTTGACTTAAACAATCCAATTCTAAAGTGATAACTTTAAAAGCTCTTGATTCCGCTCCGTTAATTTGAGATTGTCTGTAAGATTTGGATTGTTTAAACCGATTGAGGTATAAAGGAGCTATTGTAGTTACCGCATTTCCTAGCACAAAGGATTAGATACTGCGTTCAAATATATTAAAATTACTACTATTAGAGAGTTCCGACAAAATTTAAAAACTACTTCGAATAAAACCCATATACCAAGCCTAAATAATCGGCTTTCAACGCCCATATATCTGTAATTATAACCGTGGTTTTTACTGAGGAATCACATACAAAATTGGCATATCTCATAATCCATCCAATCCATTAATAACTACGCAACGGCTCGTGCCGAGGCTCCCAAGGGAGCCCTCGAGCTTAGTTACTCATAAACGAGGTTTAGGCTGACCGCCATCTGTTCTCAGCCATCTCGAGCCTGGCGGAGCTGTAAATGCCTCTTCAAGGCAAACAGTGACATATCAGTAAAAAAAAATCCATGAAAAATAGTACAGGTATTTCAGCAATGGAAACCCACCCTTATATAAACTTGTACTGTAATTTTAATCAAAGATGTTAAACGACATATAAATTGAATCTATTTCACTATATATGTCAACTTGCTTTCGCCCCCGAGTCCGTCCGCGTGGAATTATAAAACAAAAGTAAGTAGCCTCATCGAGATCCGTTTAGTAGTTTAGGCGGCAAACTAACAAACATCCATTTATCGATATAAGTTCATTACTGTACATTACTAATATCAGTAAGATTAGCATGTAACCGCCTAAATATGTGAGTTTAGGTGTACAGGGCAGTTCCTTTTAGTAGCAGTGTTTGACCGCGGTAGTTGATTTACTGTTATTGCTGTTCTCGCCCACGAGATGAGTAAATGTGTACGATAAGCGGTGAAACATGCTCGGTGCTTACGGAATATTCAATTTTGCTTCTTAGTTTTTGTTAGTCACGTAAATAAAAATATTACATTCATTATTCATATCAAAATAATGGAAATGTTTTGTAAAAAGTTGGTGTAATTTTAATCGAAGTTATACGGAATTTTCTAACCTATAAACGTATTGCAAAAATAGGAAATTACAAGCATAATAATGTAAAGAACAAGCCAGTAATGCAAATAAGATCTATTATAAAGAAGTAATAAGTACTTCATGAAATAAATGTAAAAACATAACTTTGTTTAAATTGTAAGAAGTAGTGTTTGTCTATAACGCCACTAGATGGCGTTTACACAAACTTCTTATCGTCAAATCATCGAAGCGGCCGCGGCCACTTTTTAATCTGTCATCGTGTCTGCAAAATCACCAACGTAATTTATATTTAACTAGCTATCGCCCTCGATTCCGTCTGCGTGGAATTAAAAAAGAAAAGTAAGTAGCCTATGTGTTATTCCAGCCAAACTCTACGTCTATTTCATCGAGATCCGTTCAGCCGTTTAGGCTACAAAACATCCATCCTTCTAAACTTTCGCATTTATAATATTAGTAAGATATACTCTTTGGTGGTGCCCTGACTCTATTCATCTATCTATCTGGCTACTACGGAAGACCAGCTATTCGCTGAGTTGTTTTTTAAATAAATAAATATTTGCTGTCATATTTTATTTCCTGTTTTAAATGTGCACATATTTATAGTGTAATTTGATTTGGTTGTAAGAAGGCTATCAGGCGAATGGTAACGAAGACAACATAATAGGAAATTATATTGGAATTGCAGTCCCCGCACGTGCGGTGCCCGGACTGTCCAACTTGTCACCAGTGCTGCTACGAAAACTATCGACTTGAGCATATTTTCGTTTAAATCAATTTTTCTGTACCTATTAGTTGAGAAAAAAGAAGCGATTCCACAATCATTTCAAGAGCTCAATTTTTTTATTTTTTTTATTCACATAGTCCTAAATTATACGATAAACGCAAATAAATAGGTAAATTCACGAATGCAAAGCAATAATGATAGTCAAATTTTCAATGGATGAAAAAGTTTTGTTTTTCGGTCAAATTTTTTAAAGTTCTCTACTGTATAAACTATAAAAATTAAGGTATTAGGTAAGGTAAGAAATGCTTTAAGTCCTTTCTCTTTATTGTCGCCCCAATTTTGTACAAGTCCTAAGTTTAGTTGGTATTTGTCCACGTTACAAGTAGCCTATTTGCGCGGCGCGAGGCGACCTGCACCTTAAGCAGCCTCTTTGTTCCGTCTTTGTCCAGATGGTAACAGGTCCCGGCTCACTTCTGCGACAAATCTCAAATTCGCAATTTGATTTGAGAAGTTACGTGCAGGTGCAAGAACACGAATTTAGAAAGAATCCCAATGTGGAAACTATTGTCTTTTCACTGTAAATTCGAGATGAGAATTAGATGAATTAATGCCGAGTTTCTGAAGTTTCCATTTATTTTATCACTAGCTTTCGCTCCTGACTCCGTCCGCGTGTAATTAAAATAAAAACAAACGTAAGTAGCCTATGTGTTCTTCCAGACTCTCCTGTACATATTTGCCAAATTTCATCGAGATCCGTTCAGCCTTTGAGCTACAAACTCTAACATCCATCCATCCATCTAAACTTTCGCATTTATAATATTAGTGAGATTACTTAGTTATTCATTAGAGTTAAGTTGACCTATGTTTCAACAATTCCAAAGTTCGGGACTTCATTTTATGAATTTATCGAACCATAAGCACTATTAAATTGCTAAAAGTAGTTCGGAAACCGTCCTTACGTTGAACTTTTGAAGAACGTTGGAGCTATTTAGAACGTTCCAGAACATAACAGATGTAGATTAATAATGATATCTTTATAAATTTAATTAATTCATAATACCGAAGTAAAGTCCGATTTCCATTCATAAAATCCACTTTTATTTCAGCTTAAAGTTCGTTGCAAAGAATTTCTTTTCACGGGTCGTGCTACAATGATGAAAATTTTATTCAGACCAGAGAAGAATTCTTTATTACGAGACCAAGCAACGAGCAATCTGCTTAAAAGCCGAGTCCTCGAATTTTTCATGTAAAAAAACTGCAACTGTATGGATTGCAAAATTTATCAACGAAGAAAGAAGTTATTATTTTAGCGGACGCACACCTCTGACTTAACTATCGCAAAATGTGCGATTGTCGATTGTTTCGCAGACAATTCAACTGTTTAGTTGCACAACTAAAAATCGAATATTGTGTATCTCCATATAAGCTAATAGGTATCAAAGCGAGATTAAACAGTTGTGCGATTGTTTAGTCAAAGATGTGCGCGCTAATAGTCACGACTTGTACACATTATCAAACACAAGCTTAATATTTCAGTTCTGTTTTTTAAGAAAAATTCCAAGATATGTATCTGGAATAATAGAAAAATTATGTTTTCCAAATTCCAACCAATGTTTAATAACCGTCCATCATTATACAAACAATATAAATCGGGATGGGGGGAATCTTTAATGACTCAGTAAGCAGTGGTAGTGAAACCTTGATTTACAGTACCTCTATTTAGAAGCAGGGGCCGACCGCGACGGCCTGATATACTGTTATTGGTGCTCTGGACCGTAAAGCAAATGAATGTGCCCCAGATAAACTATGAGCAACGACTACATTTACCAAATTAAATCTGCTGTCTGTCATAAAACTTTACCGTCGGGATATGACGCGTCGTTAATCAATTGACAACATCAATTTCCTTGGAGCATGTTTCACCAATGAGATTAAATAATTATATAGAGTAGGCAGTTCACTGACTATCTATTGATAGATTTTCAAAACTATTTGTCGATATTTTAATTAATTGCCAATAGATGTAATTAAATAATATAATAATTAAGTGTATTTTTTATTTTATTTGAGACGCGATTTAGTTCTTTTTATAAGAAAATTGGAGCTTAATATAATTTTTGACAATTTATAAAATACCTTTCAGAGAAAGTACCGATGAAATAATTTTCTCACTATGCCCAGTCTATACATTTCTTGAATGTCTTAGTTCTCAACTTTACTTTATAAATAGACTTTAGTATTGCTGTTTGGCAGATTAGAAGTTACTTCAGAAGCATATCTTGAATTTGTCAATTTACTTTTTTGTGATACAAATGACAATATTGTCTACAATTTTAATAAGAGCGGGCGCACACCTTTGGCTAAATCATCGCACAACTGTTGTGCGATTGTCGATTGTTTCGCAGCCCATTCAACTGTTTAGTTGCACAACTAAAAATCGAGTAGTGTACCTTCGTATAAGCTCATAGGAATCAAAGCGATAATAAACAGTTGTGCGATAGTTTAGTCAAGGGTGTGCATGTTCTAATGATAACTCTAATATGTTAGTGCTATACATTGCTTAAGCCACATTTCCCTTATTTAAAATCTTAGAATTAGATAGATTTTTATCTACAATACTAATGCATCACCATGCTTCTTACTATTACAAATGCGAAAGTTTAAATGGATGGATGTTTGTTAGAGTTTTTAGCCTAAACTGCTGAACGGATCTCGATGAAATTTGGTATAGAGGATAGTCTGAAAAACACATACTCCCTTTTGTTTTTTTTTTTAATTCGTCGCGGACGGAGTCGCGGTCGAAAGCTAGTATTTTATATTGTTATACCTGATGGCAATTCTAAACATTAATTTCACATGAGTTCCCTTGAGTATTTCGCGTTCTCAAGCACCGCAGCACAGACGTAATCAAATGGGACATTGTGATTGAATTGCTAATGCACGACATTTGTGACGTCAACATGAATGAGATTTCTATCAATTGAAGTGATGACTTGTAAGAGCGTGCTCACATCTGAAACTAAACTATCGCACAACTGTTTATTCTCGCTTTGGTTCGTAGGAGCTGATATGGAACTGAACTACTCGATTTTTAGTTGTAGACTTAAAACACACAACAGTTGTGCGATAGTTTAGTCAAAGGTGTGTCTAATAATCACGATAAATTAGATATACCAAAAATGTCTTATTTCAATGACATTGGAAATAATCGATGCAATTTTAATAAACCCTCCTCTATTTTTAACTAAATATTTTAACGATAAAATAAATCAATTAACATTGTGATACCGCATTTTTCAACCTTATTCCAACAAGGTGTTTATGTTCGCAGGGAATTATAAAAAAAGGGAGGTCTGTTTTTAAACAAATGAAACTCTTTTAATCCAGAGCATAATGTAGGCTAGTAACAATTTGTTCTGGTAAACCGACTGCGTTAAAGTTAACCGTAACAAATATGGCGAGTAGGTTAACCGCAACAGCTATGTTCCTGGTTAAAACGCTGTGGACGTTTGCAAATCCAGTGAATATTTCGTGTTTCTACACATATTTGGTGAATATTTTAAATTTTCGTTCAGTTCGAAATATATTTTAACTTATTTTACCCGTTTAAGTTGAAAACTATTAAAAAATGTTAAACAAAAACAAGTTACATTTTTAGGCACAAAATTATTTATATTTCTTATTGTTTTATAATCGTACTAGCTGTTCGCGTGCGGCTTCATCCGCGTGAAATTATAAAAACTTTATTTTATTATTTAAATTTGTGACATATTCTATTGGAAATGTCAAATGCACAAATGACAACGATGGCAATTTTGCTTCCTTGATGTTGGTAGCAACTTATGGTCTCTTTCCCACATTAGGTTTTTTATCCAATTTATTTACCCCCTGAGTTTAATAGCGTGAAAATATATAACCTAAAGCGTAACATAATTGTACAAATAATGAGAAGTGATGATGTAGATCTATTAGCAAGACAAGCCATTACCGATGGAATCCCATTTCACATATTACCATTTTACACAGATAAGGTAAAAATTATTAAAGAAATGTGTTTGTACGCTTGGCAGGAGTATTTCGACGCTAGATCGAGAGTTTGTGGGATTTGGTACAGGACGATCCAACCTCAAATTTCCTTACGCCCGTGGTTTGATGAAGTCCAAATGTCAACGTCATACACAAGGATGGCGATGAGATTACGCTCCGGACACATTCCAAGTAACAAGTTTGCATGGCTAATCAAAAAAGTCAATTCACCCAATTGCAGTGAGTAGTACGGTTGAAGATGTTCAGCATGTTGTGTTGGAGTGTGTGCGGAACGAACGCTTTAGACATAATTATTTTAAGGTTTATGGTTGTAATGTCGGTCACTTCAACACTATCCTGGCTTACCCGTCTACGGACGAGGCCGGGATGGTGTTTAAGTTGGCTGACATCTGTTTAAGAAAGCAGATAGATAACTAAGTTGTGATTAGTTTTAGTCTTATGGGGCGTTATCGTCGCTTCGCGACAAAGCCCCCTATAAAAATAAATTTATTAAAAAAGGAATTATTCAAAAATATGCTGTAATTGCTGACATCTTACGCCACAAAGAAGTGTGTATTTACGCTTTATTATATTAGTATAGATTAGCTCTCGGCGTGATTCCGTCCGCGTAGAATTAAAAAAAAAAAACAAAAGTAAGTGGCCTGTGTTCTTCCAGACTATCCTCTACGTCTATGCTAAATTTCATCGAAATCCGTTTAGCCGTTTACGCTACAAACTCTAACAAACATTCATCAATCCATCCATCCAACTAAACTTTCTCATTTATAATATTAGTAAGATAAGCCACATCCTGTATATGAAATGTATAATAAGGTACACAGTACAGCCTTCGATCTAATATTAAGAGCCCGTCCCATTGGTTAGATCCATGATACCTACTCGACTGCAATTAAGTTGCCTTCCGATGCCGGAGGCTACCTACAAATCACTTTTTGCTCACCCTAACGGACATGCTTTACCAGCCACAGAGTAAAAACTTCTCCTAGTGAAGACATTTAGATAGGACAGTACGACAAAAACTAAGCTTGATATTTTTTTGTCTAGACAGTTAGGGCTCGGCGGTTAAATTCGGGACATCAAACTCTATACAAGGTAATAGCCATAAAATTACGATAAGGGGCTTCGGCCGGGCAGTTATTGAATCACTCCGGAATGCATAGGATATTTTGCGCTCCTATGAAAATGGTTCGGCTGAATCAATTTGCTGCCAATTGGTTAGGGTGAGGTAAAGTTGTTTTGATAAGTTTGTTGTGTTACACGTTTGATCATTGTAACTTTATTTAAAGTTGTCCTTATAAAGTTTTAAATATGTTGTTTTAAGTATGGCTAGCCCGGTGTAATACCACGATCGTAACGAAGTAATTCCGTGTTTCGTCTAATGAGTGTATGCCGAATGCCCAATTACAATTTTCTTCTTTCCATATGTAAGTAATGGGAAGGGGAATATAGCTGAGGATGGGACACATAGATATGGGAAAATATCCTCTTTCAGTTTCCTCCTCTAATAATTAATGGTAGAAGACGCATCTGTAAATACGGATGTCTATGGCACCGGAGGCGTCGCTATTTTGGCGAATTTCTTCCTTGAAAAATATCTTTATTAGAGTGCAATTTCTGATACCAGCTACATAATCTTGTTCATAAAAGAATGGAACAGAAATCGATGTTTGTCTTTGGCTTCAATAAAACCGTCGGAAGCTTTTATCATATTAACTGTGACAGAAGTTGTCAATGAGCTTTACGTAATTCGCTAGTGTGTGGTGTTGCGAGAGAATCGCTTAGAGCTTTTATCACTGCAATATTTCTAATAGCACTCGATCCAATCTCGTACAATGACCGCCTTGTTATACACGATGTCCTCTACAACACGGTACGTGAATAGATTAATTAATAATATATTTTTTTTAATCAAAATGACAAATTTATTGTTTTCTATAATTTAAGCTTTGACGCAACTCTTTTGAAATATCAAATTGTAAGTTAAACGATATGAAATCAACTCATGTCATGAAATTCGATAACCGGTTTTAACCAGTTTTATTTAAATACACTAACAGTATTGATGACGTTTTATATTAGTGTAGAGCCAACATAACCAGCTAGAAAACTAAAAACAACTCTATTTTCTAATGCCGTCATAACATGTTGCAACAATTGCATCACAATTCCACAAATAAGGTGTTTAATAATATATTTTTAATTGTCCCACGACTCGTGTACCGTGTAACCAGGATCAGCGGCTATCGGCGCCACTGTATTGGTCTATCGGAATGTTCCGGCGACGATTGCTATTTTGTTTGGAACACTGCGAGCGAACACCACTCCACTAAAGTCATACAACTTCCTTACTCTATAGTACGTCTGCTCTATGCTTCGAGAAGTTACTATAATGTTTTAGTGTGATATTTTAGTACCAAAACTAACTTTTGTTTAGTTAAATTGTTTATTAACTTAAAAATGTCACTATTCGTGTATTCAACTAAATATCTGGAAGCTGTAATGTTCCTCACGTAGTTTGCACACATTTCTCTCGCCATTCTTAACTTCACTCAGCTGTCAATGTTGATGAATATTCGCCATAAGAAACGCCAAACAGCAACCTTATCTCATGTCAACGTATAAAAGGTGTGTACGAAAATGTACACGTTTCTCTGCGGAAAAACTCTTAAACACGACGCAGGCGGACGAGTGAAATATGTTGATACACCGCCGCGGCCTACTCTGAATACAGCTAGCGATAATGTTACGATATTAAAACGATACTACGACTAAAGATGTACGACGTAGTTTTTATTAATGTATCAAAATAATACAAATAGTTACGACTATTATCCTAATTATTTTTAATTAATTTACATATTTAGTTAAGTGTAAATATGGCTGTTACACTTGGACGTCACCTTTATGTCCCTAAAGACAGTAAGATAGCATACCAACTATTGAGTATCACTTTCCAATGTCATCTATACTAATATAATATTATAGAGAGGAAAAATTCGATTTTTGTATGTATTGAAATAACTCAAAAACTACTGAGCTGATTTTGATTTCAATTTCACCGTTAAAAAGCTACCTTATTGCTAAGTAACATAGGCTATATTTTTTAATTTCACGTAGAGAAAGTCACGAGCAACAGATATTAGAATAAAATAAATTTGAACCATGAATATAGCTGCGCCGTTTCAATTGAAACTCAGTTCAGACGCGAGTTCATCGATATTTCGCGTCACGCTCACAATTTGCGTCGTCCGGGGAGAACGCGCTGGCGACGGCACGCGACCAGCTCTCCGGGGAGACGGGAGACGGAGACGGGAGTATCAGATGACGTGATGCGTCGATGTATTGCTTAAGGAACATTCAATTTGAACTTATTGATGTAACCACTTCGACACGTGCGATCGCATTTCTCCCTTTTACCGACCTAGGAAGAAAGTTGTTATTAAGAAAACTAAAGATCACCAAAAGAAAAGACGTTACAGGTGTGCAAGACTTAAAAGATAATTACAATTATGTAAATACTAGCTTTCGCCCGCGACTCCGTCCGCGTGGAATTAAATAAACAAAAGTTAGTAGCCTATGTGTTCTTCCAGACTATCCTCTACATCTATGCCAAATTTCATCGAGATCCGTTCAGCAGTTTAGGCTACAAACACTAACAAACATCCATCTAAACTTTCGCATTTATAATATTAGTAAGATTAATAACATAACTAGCATTTGCATGCAACTTCTTTAGACTATGTTCTTTTATGTCAAATTTCATCTAGATCCGTTAAGATATGTAGTAATAAACATCCATCCAAACTTTTGTATTTACAATATCGTTTTTTTTATACAATAAGATGGCAAACAAGCAAGGGGCCACCTAAATCCGCCGAAATGGCGAAGCGACCGCTGCCCACAAACATCCGTAACTGCAGATGCGTTGCCTACCCTAAATCGACGGAGGAGGAGACGCACATAAGGAGGATATTTCCCCTTCCTATGCGTCTCATCCACCGTCAAATACACTTTCCCATCCAACCCTATCCTTATAAGAAAAGGGTGAGACGGGAAAGGGACTAAAATTGGGCCTCCGGCACCACACTCATCAGATGAAACGCGGAATTGCTTCCACTTTACGACTGTCTTCTGTGTGGTCGTGGTGCACCGGGCGAGCCGACCCTACAGTGCTAAGATGTTAAAGCGGGCTCTACCACTGTCAAGTCTGTAGGTATAGGGAGGTCATTGATTTGAGATACTTCGTTACATATCCATGACTCGTAGTGTCACACATGAATTATTAGTTCTAAGTAGAAAGAAAAGGGAAAATCGTCAATCGACATAGTGTGGCTGAACCGTACGTGCGATGTTCTCTAGACGTACGTCGTAAGTCAATTCCAAGTTAATTCAACTCACGTATCTAATATTGCTTACCCGATAATACTTTTACCTGTCCGTGGGAATGTATCGTGTTTGCAATTAAATTAACGACAGTTGTACCTTTTCCCGTTTGGACGTCTGGCGTACGCGACGGAAATATAAATGTACTTTGCACAAAGGGCGGGAGATAACTGGATATGAATTTGTATGAAATGTCCGTCAAGATGTACAATCGGAGAATCTGACGGTGGTCTACCTTAAAAGATAGAATCGTTTGAACATTTTGAAACGAGAGGGGGAACAAAAATCAATCATACTAATATTATGAATGCGAAAGTTTAGATGGATGAATCGATGGATGGATGGACAGATGTTTGTTAGAGTTTGTAGACTAAACGGCTGAACGGATTTCGATTAAATTCGGTATAGATGTAGAGGATAGTCTGAAAGAACACATAGGCTACTCACTTTTGTTTTTTTTTTATTCCACGCGGACGGAATCGCGGGCGAAAGCTAATAGCTTATAAATGTATTGGCTAGTTTTTATTATTAATCCTTCGTTTGCACTGACTGCTATCTAATTAGTTTTTTGTAGCGATTTTCCACGACTGTACAATCGGGGAATCTCACGGTATCACACTAGTGTCGTTTAAACGTAGGCATTAAAACGTCTTTTCTTGATAAAAATTTATTTAGCTAGATAAGTATTCAAAATGGGATAGCTCTCACTCTTGCGTAGTTTGTACCTTAACTCATTTTTTACCGCACCATGGAGGTGTATTCATGGAGGATGTAAAATTTGCAAGTGAAATTAGGTCCGGAAACCGAATAAAAAGGAACTCGTCTCGTAAGAAAAAAGATTTTCATGATTATTACATCCTCGAATAAATTTATTCTCCCATTCAAACAATGAGTCCCTTTACCAAATGATATGAGAAATATAACATTTTTTAAATTTTAAAATGATTAATAATATACATGTATTATTACTTACTAGTTTTCGCCGGCGACTCCGTCTGCGTTAAATTAAAAAAAAAACAAAAGTGAGTTACCTGTGTTCTTCCAGACTATCACCTATATCTATAGCAAATTTCATTAAAAATCCATTCAACCGTTTAGGCTACAAACTCTAACAAACATCCATCCATCCATGTAAACTATCGCATTTATAATATGAGTAAGATTTGATTTAAGAAAATACGTAAAAATAGAGTAATCTATTGCAATTTCGTTTTCCAATACTGACGCAAGTTATATGTAGCCGTCAATAACGAGCCCGTAACAAATAGCCGTCTTTTAAACGCGACTTATCTCACGTTATTGATTTCAAACATATTACCGACGTCCGGGAACAAAATATATATACAAACTGAAAAATGTTCGTGCCAAATAATGCACATTCCTCGTCATCTATACTAATATTATAAAGAGGAAAGATTTGCATTTTTGTATGTATTGAAATAATTAAAAAATTACACAGTCGATTTTAAAAATTCTTTCACCGTTAGAAAGGTAATTTGTCAGTAACATTGGCTATATTTTTATTATTTCTTAATTTCACGCGGAAGAAGTCGCAAGCAACAGCTAGTGTCTAATATATCTACCATTAACTATTTACATAGTAGTCGCTACTAAGAATGATATTAAAGTGGTCCCTGATCAAGAAAAGATTGGAAACACCTGCTTTAAAAGTCGAAAAGGTGTAACTTTGTACGGAGAGATATTATTCCTATAGCGTAATTAAGTGAATTGACATAAAACCGTAATCTTCAAATTGATCCTAGAAAGGTTGAAATATGGGGTGAACGTAAGTTTTGAACTTTTAAACTCCACGGACGATGTCGCGGGCAACAGCTAGTGAATATATATTTGTTTAATTTTTATTAAAAACATTTTGAAGTGAATAAAGAAATAGAATTTTAAATTTAAAAGATTTATTTGAGCTAATTAATAATATAAAGATTTCTGTATTTTGAAATGAAAAAACATTTAATAATATAAAATTATTTTTGGTAATTATTTTTGGCAGATATTTAAAAATAAAATCATTTTTAATTCTTTTGTAATTTGCCCCAATGAATGAACATGAATTATTAATATTTATAATTTAAAGATGTCTCAATTTTAAAAATGAAATACCTTTTTTGAGTTAATTTATTACAATAAAAATGATTTTTATATTTTAAAATGAAGAAACATTTAAAAAACAAAATCTTTTTTGATAAATATTAATGGGGGACACATTTTGAAATAAAGCTATTTTTAATTTTTCAATTTAATGTGATGAATGAAAAATATTTATTATTTTTGTTTTTTAAAAATTGTATTTTTAAGTAATAGAAATTAGAATTTGAAAAAAAAATTAATTGAGATCAATTTTTAAGCATTTGAATTTTGACATTTGAAAAAGTTGTACGAAATGTTGTTTTTATAATTCGTATGTTTTCTTATATAATACTGCGCGGACGAAGTCGCATGTAACAGCTTATGTGAAATAAACCGAGCGATTCCGATGGTCATGAAAAAGAAAAATATTATTATAGCACGAACTATTAATTTCTCACGGGCTTCGAGCACTTTCAACTTTGAACAAATCAGACATAAAACGGATATTTGAAAATGTTTATTGTTTTTGCTCAGTATTTGTCGAGCTCAAACGAAACGCATGCATTCGAATTTTCATGTTGAATTTTTTCTAATTATTTTATTTTTTCAATTTCATTCAATTTGTGCCTTTATTTTTGTTGTTATTTCACATTGATTAAGTTATAAGGTTATCAACACTGTTTTTAATTAATTTTATTACATTCTTCCTAGATAATGTTCCATATGGGGTGACCTTATTAATCTTCCTTTACTCATTGAAAATATATTTTTAATACGTTAGACTTTATTGTAAGTCAGTTGTTTATCGCATAGATTTTCACAATAGAGTTCATGAACTATTTTCATTTTGTTCGAAACGTCATATTGTGTTCAGAGCTGGCAATTGTTTACGAGTGTCGACTGAACGCGGTTCGAGTCCTCCCTATACATTGTCAATGATGCCTTGTCCTATTTTATTGCCGAATTTGTATTACATCTTGTTCAATTTTGCACGTTTTATTGTTTGATTCAGTAAATTTTGTTGCTAAATAATAATACACCTTTAATTATTAATTATCAATCACATAAAACTCCCTAATATTATTGTAAAAAAATAATTAATTATTATAGACTAGCTTTTGTCCGCGATTACGTCCGCACGGAATCATAAATTAGTAAATATCCAGTGTTCTTTCAGACTATAATCTAATGAATGCCAAATATGCAAATCCTTTAAGCTGTTTTGAAGATATTTAGTAACATCCATCCATCCATCCACACGTTTGCATTGATAATAAATAATAAATCAAGTATAGAGTATGATACTCTACCGCTATTTGTTACCTTTTATAACGACCTGTTTTAATTATTGAAATAATTGTTGTTAACACAACACATGTCAAAGAGCACAGATACACAATGGATGTTCGCTGACATGGAATACCAAGCTATTGTGTGCTCGCAGTATGTCTTTTATCAGTATACAATACTGCCAGTGCTGTAATGCCGCATCTTGATTAATTAGGACAGTAAAGGATTTTTTCAATTACGGATGCATGCATCCAATTTGGGATTTTTGAAGAACACACGAAAATTTTTACAATAGACATGTTTTACAACCTTAATACTGAGATTTAGGAAGGAGTTTAGAATTCGTATGATTTAGAGCGGGCACACACCTTTGACTAAACCGTTGTGCGATTGTCGATTGTTTCGCAGTCCATTCAACTGTTTAGTTGCGCAACTAAAAATCGAGTGTGCACATCTCCATGTAAGCTCATAGGAATCAAAGCGAGACTAAACAGTCGTGCGATAGTTTAATCAAAAGTGTGCGTTCTTAGTGATAATTGTTATTACATAATTTAAAAAAAGTTAATAGTTTTTAGTTCGCTTTAATAACTAGAATAGAGACTATATAACTTCGAGTCGCTAGCGCCATCTAGTTTAAATAAAAGTTATACCGAATTTCCCACTATTAGAGATTAACCTAAGCTACCAAATGCTGAGCATTATCTAATATAATATTTCATCTATGTATATGGACACGAACCGTCTGTTCGTGGCTACACTCTGTAAAAGTCCGCCTTCCGTTTGAAATAAAGTGAACCGTTTCATCTTTATTGCGCAGTTTAAACTGGTCTACTGTGAGAGTGCATTCAGATACTTCGCCGGCCGTATCGAGTTATTGTGCACATTGCGTACTTTGGAAACTATATAGTCAAACGTACTGAATATTTTATCTATACTAATATAATAAAGCGTAAACACACACTTCTTTGTTGCCTAAGATGACAGCAATTACAGCATATTTTTGAATAATTATTTTTTTAATAAAAAAGCACTACACTAACGTCAGGCTTTAGGCTATATATTTTCACGCTATTAAACTTAGGGGTAAATAAATTGGATAAAAATCCTAATGTGGAAAAGAGACCATAAGTTACTGCCAACATCAAGGAAGAAAGATTGCCATGGTTTGTCATCACGTCATGTCATTTTGACATTTGCAATTGATAATTTGACAAATGTAAATGATGAAATAAAGTTTTTATATTTTCACGCGGATGAAGCCGCAAGGGAACAGCTAGTATCAAACATTTATAGTTTAAAAATCAACATACTTCGTCAACAACATTAAAAAAAATCTTTTTATCTCAAATAATTGCTGTAAATCCATAAAGAAATGACATTTTACTTCTTCTAGTGACGTACGAGACCTTAAATGTTCATTTAGTTTAACGCAGATTTGAGGGACTCCTTAACCCTTAATTCAACATATTGTAGCAAAAAAATTACCAACACGTTAAAATCAAAATCTTACGTTTTTTCTCTAAACTGGTTAAACAGTTTTTTTTTATTAGTTGACACTATGGACACTATCAAAGTATCGCAGCGATCTTAAAACTTTTATGAACAGTTGCTTTGACTCAAACACGAGCTAAAGGCTCTTTTGTTGTTATCAGTTAAGCCTCTGCCGTTAGTTACAGTTTCGCTTGTGAATAATGTTCACAATTTAATACGTCAGCCTGGGTTTTGATTAGAAATTGTGAGCAGCCGCGACGGGTGTACGTCATGACTGAGCGAAATATGACCGGCTAGGAGTATTGATCGATATTATATTACTAGAAGACCTAAGAAACTAAGGCATATATAACAATGAAAGCGAAATTAAAACGAAATGCGCAACGCAAAATAACATTTAGATAATTTAATTACTGATAGAAGACATTTTTAGTATAGATTAGGTATAGAATGAATCATAAGAGCGCGCTTCTTAGAGAGACAACCTCTGACTAAGCTATCGCACAACTATTTAGTCGCGTTTTGATTCCTAAGAGCTTATATGGAGGTGCACACTACTCGATTTTTAGTTATGGTATACAGTTGAATTGGCTGCGAAACAAGCGACAATCGCACAACAGTTCTGCGGTAGATTAGTTAAAGGTATGCGCTCTAAGTCATTGTCATATTAATTTCTTAAGTTTTTGTATTTGAAAGCTATTATATTTAAAAATGAACGTTGTGAAGTACTCAAACCTCAATTTATTCATTATCAACTTACCTTTATGCCTACGGAGGGTCGGCATAGTATGGTGCTCTTCCATACATTTCTATCAGCCGTCATTACTGACTTCCCTTCTTAAGCATATCGTCTTTCTGAATATATAGAAATCTGAATCGTAGTTATTCAATGGACACATCGAAATCCGCAAGTCGATAACATTACGCCCGGCGGCGGCTGAGCACGTTTTCAATTTATAGAAAACGGAAAAATTCACTTAAAAGGTCACGTCGCAGATATTCTAGTACATCTGAATATTATTATAATGTTATTCAATTTGATTTTTAGAAAAATAATCCAAGCTTTCCATGGCTTCGGTAAAAGATTGTTAACCGAATACATTTTATCATAAGACTACCTTTCGACCGCGACTCCGTACGCGTGGTATTAAATAAAAAGTAAGTAGCCTATGTGTTCTTTTTTTTTTATATACGACAAGGTGGCAAACGAGCAAGCGGCCACCTAAATCCGCCGAAATGGCGAAGCGACCGCTGCCCATAGACATCCGCAATTGCAGATGCGTTGCCTACCCTAAATCGTCGGAGGAGGAGACGCACATAAAGAGGATATTTCCCCTTCCTATGCGTCTCCTCCACCGTCAAATCTACTTTCCCATCCAAACCCTTCCTTATAAGAAATGGGTGGAACGGGAAAGGGACTAAAGTTGGGCTTCCGGCACCACACTCATCAGACGAAACGCGGAATTGCTTCCGCTTCACGCCTGTCTTCTGTGTGGTCGTGGTATTGCACCGGGCGAGTCGACCCATTCGTGCTAAGATATTAAAGCGGGCTTTACCATCTGTAAATTCTTTCAGACTATGCTCTACATCTGTGCCAAATTCCATCCAGATCCGTTAAGCCGTTTAGGCTACAAACTCAAACAAACATCCATCTAGACATTCGCATTTATAATATTAGTAAGATTAAACTACCATTAATAACGAGTAAATGTAGGTATGAAGTTTTTTTTTTAATATGAAAAAAAGATTTTATTCCTACATATTTTAATTATAATAAACAAATAGAGAATATTAAAACTCGAAATTACAAAAGCAATCGCAAATACAAAACACAAAGAGATGTCAAAAAAATATTTTAAGTAATTCCATTTGGATAGCTAACTTTGAGCTGAACACACAAATGGTAAATTTTAATTTAAACAGTATTATATCTGTTAGTATTAAACTAATGAGAATGAAAACCTTACTCAGGCTAAAGTAATTAATCCAAACAAAACAAACGTATAAAGTAGACCTTTTCACAGAGAATATGAACCTAAATCTGACAAGTCTCTTGTCAGATTTAGGTTCATATTTTATTTATAAAAAAGGGAAAAGAACGATTAGAGCAATGGCAATTCCATATAATTGTTTCATAAACATGGTGTTACAGTCTATTGGTTTGCATAAAACAGTAATACTACAAAGGAAAACAGCGTTTTCAGATATTTTCCCGCTTGCCGATTCTAAAATTCAATTGCAAACAATACAAAATCGAAGAAATAAATGTAGAGTCAACAGTTCTACAAAAGCAAACGGTTTCGCAAAGGAAATTCTATCTTAAATCTCATCGTGCTTTGTAAAACAAACGGCGGCTATTTATAGCGACTAATAAACTTCGCTTCGATAAAACGCAAGCTGGAAATAACCAACAAGTTAAAAGCTTAGCCTCCAGCACAGAGCAGACGTAAGCTACTCTCATCCTTGTAAAATAAACGGAGTCGACAGACAAAACAACCTTCACTACTGCACAAGCAACGACAGACTCGAAAATACATCTGTCGTCAAAATATGCAAGAATAAAAAATTACGATTAACAATCAATATTCCAATTATTTTTATCATATTTATTAGCTTTAGCCCGCGACTCCGTTCGCGTGGAATTAAAAAAATAAAAGTGAGTAGCCTATGTGTTCTTCCAGACTATCCTCTACATCTCAAATTTCATCCGCAGTAGCAGTTCAGGCTACAAACTCTAACAAACATCCATCCGTACATCTAAACTTTCGCATTTATAATATACTAGCTTTCGCCCGCGACTCCGTCCGCGTGGAATTAAAAAAAAACAAAAGCAAGTAGCCTATGTGTTCTTCCAGACTATCCTCTGCATCTATGCCAAATTTCTCCGAGATCCGTTCAGCCGTTTAGGCTACAAACTCTAACAAACATCCATCCATACATCTAAACTTTCGCATTTATAATATTAATATGATTGTAATAGTGCATTTTTCATCCAAATAAAACGTTAATGCAAGTCAATTCTTTAAAATAACGTATCGAAAGGCTCAGGAGTAAAGAACGGCGAAGATTTCCCAAGCGTAATGTTCTCAGACTGTCTGCATGTCACTGTGAACACGAAAGTGTTACCACGGGTTAACTGATTTAAGATAGCTACATAAACATATGACCATCTCTCTTACTCTTATTGGAAAAGAAGAGAACAGCACTTTGGAAACTGGCGGTTACTTTAACAGCAACAATGACTTTTATACTTGGTAAGGTTATATGTTTACAGTACTTTTTTTTAAGTAATTTAGCTTAAATTTTTCGATATTACATGAATAATAATAAAATACTTATAAATGTATCTTTTAACGAAAACGAATTTTACTTGCAAATGTTTCGTCCGTTGTGATGTTTACAGAATTTCGAGTTCTTATTCCGATTTCGGTTGTTTTAAGCGAATTGGTAAATTAAATTTATTCCGAGCTTGTTTTTTATTCATTACGAAAAATCTCTTTTACAACATTGTAATTTTAAGATCCTTTATTACTGAGGGAAGATTTTTACTTTTATGATAACAATTTACTGACAAACAAAATTACGACGATATCAAATTACATCAATTTTTATTTAATTGTTAAAGTTTAAATAAATAATATATTTTTATTTTATTTTCTTGTATATTAAATGTTACCAAACTGTATTGTTGTGAACAATATTCTACACTAGCTTTCGCCCACGACTCCGTCCGCGTGGAATTAAACAAAACAACTCTACATCTATACCAAATTTCGTCGAAATCCGTTCAGCCGTTTAGGCTACAAACTCTAACAAACAACCATCTAAACTTTCGCATTTATAATATTAGTATGATTATTCAAGCAGTTAGATTAAAGAGACAATTTTTAATGATATGTTTTATTCAGATGTTGTGGTAATACCTGTTTAGTTTTAACTTAGTTATTGTTTTCAGTAGAACTAATTGATCTAAGTTAACTTAAGTTTGATTTATGCACAATGTATTACTATCACGTACTCGCAATGTGTTGGAAGGGATCAAAGGGTTTGGTCTTGAGTTTCCAAACACGTCCGCTGATACGAGCAGTTTTATTTTCAATTCTTATTCAGTGCTGACTCGCGCTCACTGGCTTAACACTATTTTGATGACTTATGTTACATTATTATGTTGTACGCAATATATGTACTTGATTTTTCAGAAATATCATAAATTTTTCGAATTAAGGAGAGCGTCGGTGGCTCAGCGATGGCACTCAACTTGTAATCTACAGGTCCTGAATTCGAATCCCGTCATGTACTTATGATTTTTGTGTGAATTTCAAATGTAGATAATTTCGACGTTCTTACGATGAAGGAAAACATATTAACGCCTGCACATATCGGCGAAGAAATTC
>LD688932.1:895258-907621 GCA_003118335.3 Papilio memnon | reverse complement strand
GTCTTCCTCTTCCTTTATAGCCATCCACATTCATTCTTAACACTTTCTGGTTTATGTCCCATAACATGTCCATACCACGCTAACCTTTTGCTTTTCAATTTCTCCACCACTGGCGCTAGTTTCAAACTTCCTCTAATATACACATTCTTAACTTTTAGTTCGTATCGTAAGTAATCCGAGATGTAACGACTTACAATTCAAAATTACCATAACGTGAACGACGCGGTATAAATTATCATAATATTTAGAAGTTTTAGAAAATTAGTAGTCGGGAGTGGTAAAGTTTTAGCAAATAACAGTAACAGAAAACGTTAGAGTGAAATTATCAAGAAATTTAATAACGCCGTCGATAAATCTATCCGGCGTTCCCTCGGCGCTCAGATAACAGAAAATAAGTTTAAACGAGAAAAGTTGCCGAGATAGAATCACAAGAGGCAAACAGACGGAGATGGCGAACAACACTTTTAATTCGGTCGCCTTGCTTACTGCCACCGAATTATTACAACCGCTTTTAACATCTTTGAATAACCTTTGAAACTTTGCTAATGTTTACAAGTTACGTACTAGCTTAGAAAATACTTGGAAACGTGCATAGAACAATTGTAAGCCTATATTACTTAAGAATGTTATTTGTTGAAAAACGCTATCCTTTGTCAATTTAAACCAAAAACTTGTAAAGATTTTTATGTGTGAATAACTGTCTACGCTCTATTTACCAGTAGACACCAGTTACGTGTTAAATAGGAACATATAAGAGGACTTCTTAGTACGTGATATTCCGTGTCAAGTGATGTCATTCAAGTAAACGACTACAAACACTAAGTAAGCAACTTCAGTATTTAATTTCACACCCAGAGCTTAAGTTAAATAAACACGTGCATTTTCTTTTAAATTAAAAGATTAGTTGACAATTTTTTTTCTATTGAATATTTGAATTTTAATCTTACTAATCTTATTATACTAATCTTACTTCTTACTAATACTAATATTATAAATGCGAAAGTTTAGATGGATGGATGGATGGATAGATGGATGTTCGTTAGAGTTTGTAGCCTAAACGGCCGAACGGATCTGGATGAAATTTGCCATAGATGTAGAACGTAGTTTGAAAGAACACATAGGGTACTTACTTTTGTTTTTTTTTAATTCCACGCGGACGGAGACGCGGGCGAAAGCTAGTTAAACTATAAATTAGGGTTGTCCTACGTATGTTGTTCTTTATAAGGTAATTGATCTCATTTCCGTAAGTCATGATAGTTCATGTATTTGTGTCAACAGGGATGTTATTTCTGTCTGATGATGTAATACTAGTATGGACATCTAAGGGGACCCGATGGTGGCAGCTGTTCCATCACTAGAGAATCGAAAAGTGTAAAATAAATAACATTAATGGTAGGTGACCTAGACCTAGCCTAAATCATCAGATTGCAACGCCTATTAATATTTGAAGAATTTTACGTGCACTCGTATATCTTATGTAAATTTAATGTTCTTAGATTCTTAGGTATTCGTTGATTAAATTATAGATTTGTGAGCAATTCAGTTCGTTTATAACTCATTATCAGGGAGACCTTCGATTTTTTGCGTATTCGCAGAAATTAGTCGAAAGATCCCGAAGTCAGCGGCTTCCATAATCGTTTTGGGGTATTTTGCAATTAAGAAAGGCATGGCCTGATCACCTAGAGATTCCAAACTCAATGTAATATCGACTAATTTGGTAACAGCACTCGGTTATTAAAAATTGCTTAGGATAGTTGATAACAGTTTAATTAACCTTTTTACATCGCTTCTACTCTCCCGTTATAACGCCTTTATCGGCTGTAGTTTATTGTTCAAATTTCCTATTTATATAACCACAACATGCTATTTATGCAACTCATTTATTAGGTTACGTTATTAAATAATGCATTATTATATTCATAATGCTAAATTTTCAATTAAACTTTATGGAATGCTGATATTTTGTTACGTTTTGGTTAGCAATTATGTTTTATTCGACGTAAACAAAACCACAGAGTTCATAACGGACTACAGCAAATACATTAGGCAAATAACAAATGAATATTAATAACCGGTTTGTTATTTGTTTTTCATTGGTTTATAAAAATATATTTTGTCCTTCTCATTTCCTATAAAACTAAACGAGATAAAGATGTATACTATTAGTTTTACGACTGTAGACATTTAATAGTGGAATTTTCTGTGTTCACAATGAAACTGAAAGAAAGCAGTGGCTATCGACAAAAATAGTAAATGTCATTTATATCAATTAAAAGAAGTGAAGGATAAGACATTCTAAACACGATCGATAAGCCTTGTCAGTCAGACTGTAAGATAAGAGAAATAAGTTTAAATGCGAAAAGTTGCGAGATAACATTGCCAAAGACTTGGAATAATTGTTAACCCTCCATTCCGTCCTCTAATTATTGCCTTAAAATTGTTATTGCTGCCTAAAGCGGACATTTTATTCGTGTTACTGGACTAATGAGTATATCTCGAATTCATTCCGATCAGAACATGTGAAACTTTGAAGATATTTTGTATGAAAACCATAGAATTGCCCATTTTCTTTGCGAAATCAGACATTTAGCTACTCTAAACCAAAACACAAAACGTTGTTAAGAATTTTAATCAAAACCGTTTGTATATCATAAAGTAAATGTTTATGAATCGCGTTTAAAGCTTCCACGTTAATTATTCAAATAAATTTCTCATTTCTACAATTATTCAATTCGAATTAGAATCGTCGACAAGCAAAGCGTATTTTGTTTACCGCGAACAAAATTAAATTTGTGCTCGGTTTGATGTAATTGAGTAGGAATCACAACAAAGATATAATGTTGTTTAATTTAAAATAATCAACAGAATTATTTAATATTTCCAGTCTACAGCAGAGTAAATATTAAACTCTTATCCCTGACGATGAAAAGTACAGTTTTTGCACTACATCGGTTTAAATAGTTTCATAATATTTCCATTCACAACCCTAACAGTTATAAATACTCGAACTTCGTTCATCCTTTCGTTCGCAATTTTCAATGCAAATCGACGACATTTTACGCATCAGTACATTTCTAATTTTCCGACATTGTTTTAGCGAAATCGGTATTTGATTGCTTCGGAAATGGAAACTCCATTTGACGAATAATAACCGTTCCGACAAATTTTATATGAATCTCGCACGACACGGGGGAAAAAAATGAATACGCCTATTCAAATATTAATGGCACAATATACCAAGCGGAAGCGGTTTTTAATATGTAACAAGTTCAACAGTGGTAGAGCCCGCTTTAACATCTTAGCACTGTAGGGTCGGCTCGCCCGGTGCAATACCACGACCACACAGGAGACAGGCGTGAAGTGGGAGCAATTCCGCGTTTCGTCTCATGAGTGTGGTGCCGGAGGCCCAACTTTAGTCCCTTTCCCGTTCCGCCCTTTTCTTATAAGGAAAGGTTTGGATGGGAAAGAGGATTTGACGGTGGAGGAGACGCATAGGAAGGAGAAATATCCTCTTTATGCGCGTCTCCTCCTCCGTCGATTTAGGGTAGGCAACGCATCTGCAAATGCGGATGTTTATGGGCAGTGGTCGCTTCGCCATTTCGGCGGATTTAGGTGGCCGCTTGCTCGTTTGCCACCTTAACGGAAAAAAAAAACAAAACTTGAAGCAATGATGGGCTTAATATTAAAAATTTAGAATAAAATCTTACAAACGTGCAAACGATTTCTCAGTTGTCTAATAAACACAGCTTCATACAACTAAACAGGTATAACATTTGCGTTGCTAATTTATTGTAGAAGAAACTATCAACATCCCTAAACACTAAAAAACATAGTCCGATAGGTACATGAGACTAAAGTATTTGTTTAAAATAAAATGTATCTCCGATTTCCGTTTCCGTGTGATAAATAATTTCAGGTTCAATTAAAGCGTTGGTCATTGACTTGCCAACGGCTGATTTCACCCGCACGTCTCGCTAAAGCCTGACTGATATATGGATTAAGTCGCCGAGGAATCCATTATCTGTGTTAACAGACTTGCCGTATAATGTGTGTGCAAGGATTTTGTGTCCACAAATATTGAACTTTTAAACATATTTGACATGTTTAATGCACTCATTTACTGTCGTTCTAAGTAAAAATATGGAAACGTAATTCATCATCGTTATTTGTTTGTATTATAGATAGAATTCTAACCTCACTCTTTTCCTCAAGAGCGACTTAAGGGCTCGCCCCCACCTTTGACTGAACTAACACACAACTGTTTAGTCGCGTGTAAATGTAAACTTATATTTACTACAAAACTGTATTATTTACATAATTTTCAATTAAATATGATTTTGTGAAAATAATACAAATAATAAATGTTCATTTTACTCCTATATTACAGAGATAACTTGTTAGTGAAATTAGCTTCAGGGCATTTAAAGTGAACGCCAAATTAACCATAAACATTGTTCTTTAATTATACTGTATAATGAATTTAACCGCTGAATAATAAATGTTTTCCAGTATTAGTACAGATTGCTAAATGTAAATAAGTTCATAGATTTATTTAATGAATTCATTAAATAGACTTCATTCTTTTTACTAAAGAAGGTTTAAAAAAACACTTCTATACAGTGTTTGATGGGCTATCTTAAATGTACGTGATTATGTGCAATCTATACTAACAAAGAGGAAAGATTTATATTTTTGTATGTATTGAAATAACTCAAAAACTACTGGACCGATTTCAAAAATTCTTACACCGTTAAAAAGCTACGTTATCAGTGAGTAATATAGGCTATACTTTTATTATTTTTAATTTTGAAATAAAACAGTAATAAAAATGAAAACGAAAGAAACATAATTTATTTGTAAGACTCCTTTAATATAAATATAAACAAACAATAGATTTTAATTAGTTGAATTATGAAAGCAAAACTCATGGAGGAAGGTTAGAGCGGTCTTTTTGTGGTAGTAATATAAAAGACAATAAGTTTAAACGAGAAAAGTTTCCGAGACCGAGCAAACAAGCGGATAAAGCGCTTTAAATTTTGACTCTTCGTCAAAAATATTACAAGTCTATATTATTATTAAAACCAGTTTAATAGCGCAATCAGGGTCCGGTTAATTGTCTTTTAAGTAGTCCATAAAACATAGCTTAGTGCGCCCCTAGGTAACACTTTTTCGATAACACGCAAGCCTTGGTTTTAATGCATTTAACACTACCATGATGTTGACTCAAACACTTCCAAACACTTTAAGATCTTTTGTATAACTAGATTCGAAAATTCATAAAAATTTCCCCGACCACATGTAAAGTCTTCTGGTAATATGCATTTTACTAAAGAAATGATGAAAAATATAATATTTGTTAAAAAAAGCTTTGAAAATGAATGTATTTTACTTTTTATCAATCTCGTGAGTTAAATTATATCACATTAATATAAAATATTCATTATAAGTATCGTAGATTGTGTCGGCAACGGGTGACGTCACCCGAATGTCCCCATGCTCTGTAAGTCTGAGTGATGTATGGATTAACTTATCGGAAAATCCATTAACTACGTTAACAGTCATGATGGGATTCCACGGTAAAGCAATTATTATAAAAATCATATCAAGTTTCGTATAAATAATAAAATATTATATAATAAAAAAACATACAGCCAAATGAATAACCTCCTTCTTTTGGGATGTTGCTCAAAAATTTTAATTAAACAAAATATTTACAACCTATCTGACTGTATATATAAGTTTTACAATGCTAGAAAACTAATATTATTGGTTATCTAAAATTTTATAACCTATGAATCTCCTATGTCATTATAATCATTGCCTTTTACTTTTATTATAATTTTCTCTAGAATAAAACTTTGTTTTTCAATAGAAATAGATTCTTAAAATTGAATATTTGAACTCCTTAAACATCACAAACAAAGATGAAAACTTGATCCGTAGGCGGCCCGTATCACGGCTCGCAATTATAAAAGACCTATTTGCTCCAAATTTTAAATAAATATTTTCGTAATGTGCGTATCTAATGATGTACGTTTGATGTTCATATTGATCTAATTCACAATTATACATTTGCAATTCAAGTTAGAGAACAAACAGTTCAATTTTAGGCCCCCCACAGACTAGACTTTACCGATAGTTTAGTCGGGCGTTTAATCAGTATGAACATGTATGGAGGTGCGACCATTATACTGATTTTGTTTTATATTATTTTATTACCGACCCGAACAAACTATCGGCTGATTCATAGTCTGTGAAGGCTCTTAAAAAGACTTCGAACCAACCCTGCTTGGCAGAAGCATTTGAACAACAGTGACCTAAATACATAATGAGAACGTATACGAGTACATAATGACCTTAAAATGCAAGTTAACCTAAATGTAAATTACACCAAGCCCTTTGGATATGAAGAAAAGTCCAGCATCTTATTTCAAAGGTAATATGGTGAGACTGCGTCTTGAGAAATTAATTAAATAGTAAAGTGCTAAGGGCCGGATGCGGTAAAGTAAAAGAAGTAAAAATTAATTACGTATAATTATACTTCGTCCGGTGAGCGCAAGAGGCTGTTGTAATAAAAAATGTCTCGCCCCAAATGCTTCCGGCGCTCACGTTGATAGGGTCTTGTGTTTTTTCTCTTGTAATTAATTTGTCAAAGAAAAACTTAAATTTCCTCACTCCTTACTAAGGTACTGCTTGTGCTAATTAAAATCTATATTTTTTATAATAATTGCATTCTCTATACTTAGATTCCGTTTTAACAACGTTAAAAAGAATAAAACCACATTATATAATTTTTACATTACTGAAAAACTTGTCTTGATAGAAAAAGCTGTAATTTAAAAATGACCTCTCTCTCTCCCCGGATCGTTACCTCTTTCCTGAGGGTCGAGACCACTCTCCTTGACCATCGCTCGAAGGGTGTTTCTCCACTGTGTGCGATTCTCTGCGACGTAGATGGCTTTATGAATAGTAGTGTCGAGTGTGGTGCATATCTGATCCGTCCAGCACATAGGGCGGCGTCCTTTCCCCTTTCTAAAAATGACCTACCAACATACTATTTGGACAAAGTTCATCAGTTTGTCGCGACATTCACTAACAGATGAAAAGTGTGACTAATATAAAAAGGCTAACAAAAAACTATCCATGTCCTATGAATCTCGCTAACTTTTTTCCCAGTTGACGTTTAAAATTTGTAATTTGATTAAGTCCAATTTTTACTGTCTGCTGCTCACAGAGTATTCGGGCCGCTGTGCATTTATTGCATTAAAATGGTAGCAAATTATTGGAAAAAAATATTTCTATGCATCAATACTTTTTAGAATTTATGACCATTTTTTTTGTAAGAAGTATAGATGTGACGTTTTCATCGACCTTAGACATTGTTTCTTCCATTCAATTTATGTTACGGAAAAAATCACATTGGTTACACAATTAAGAATACACGTACCTTGGTTATTTATGACTAAACTTAAAAAGTCAGGTAAGTATGAGATAGCTTAGAAAGCTATCGAGTTAAATTAAATAGAAAAATATGTTAGCACATCTGTAAAGGTTTAATATCATAGAAAATATGATGAGATTACATTTCACATTAGATCGCACATCTATTGGGATCAATTTTAATCTAAATTCCGCCGAGCCGCTTCTTTGAGTCGCAAAGCTCTCTCCGATCTACTGATTACGGGTCCCGTCATATATTTATGAAGGAACGGGACATATAATTGAAATCATTCCATATATGAGATCACATACTCCACATATACTCGTACATCTGATAATAAAATGAATATTAAATATTTCAAACATTCCGAGTAATAGCAAATGTTATTAAATATATTTTGTTATTATTTTTCCAAGAAATCGCAAAATATTACTAGAGAATAAATTTCTGAAAAATGACATTTTAATATTATATTAATGAAAAATTTCCCTAAAAAAAAACATTTTCTTTTTCAAAGAAGCAAATAATCAATAGATCGATCGAAACAAAGAATACCGTTCAGATTCAATTACGAGTTATAAAACGAGATAACCGAATTATTTTGAAACGTTTCGCAATCCTTTGTTCGCGGTAAATATTTAGAGTTCGCTGAAATTCATTAAGCCGGTACTAATTGAACAACATCGCTTTAGGTTCAACTCGCGTGGAGTTCCATAAACGTGCCTCTAATAAATTTAATTGTTTGTCCGTTCTGTACCGTGACATATTCATTTTTATTTTGATAAGGGACACTGAATAAAAACCAGTTCTTTTTTGCTTCTAATTTATTGTTTTGTTTAATTATTTTTTGTAATAATTAATGTATGATTGGATAGAAGGTTCTCAGACAAGAAAAGGAAGTCTCTTTGGAAGTCATTTTGTTTTAGATTATTTTTTTAAAGAAATTTGATAGAAAAGCGACCACAGACTAAAACTTTTTCGTTCCATAAATTCCGTTTCTAATTAAAACAACAGTAATCTGAATCACATGTGTTACATATATAAATAGACATTTAATTAATACAGGTTTAATTTATTTACCTAACTTAATTAATTTTCTTTGTTGAACAGACGTTAAGAGGAAAGATTTATTACTTCCAAGTAATTTTACTTCTTCGTTTGTTTATTTGGGTATATAATTTAAGAAATATACAATTATATAGTATACCGGCTCAGTATCATTAAAGTAGACCCTTAGTGTAGATTTAGTAAGAAAAAACATCACCTTTAACTTTGAGTTAATGTAAATATTCATGACATTGTTTTGATAGATACTGTTAACATTTAATTATCTTTCGAACAATGTATTATTTAATATTATAAACTAACAAACAGAAGTAAGAACAAAGAGGTAAACAGTAAACAAACGTTGCGGTCGCATTGGGTCAACGGGAAGGGCAAAAGTAAAACGTAGCGCTCGAAATTAAATTAAATTTAGGCGTTGAGGTGTTCCGCAAACATCCGCCGCTGTAATGAGTCCCCAACTTTGTTTTCTTTTAACATTAACTCGAAGATTGCAAGAAAAAGCTCTGGCCCGCGGTAATTCTTTGTTGAACAGCAACATACTAAAAACACCTCTACATTCTAATTTCCTTTTTAATTAGTAAACATAGTTGTTGTTTACATACGTAAAATATGTGAATAAACTTCAATTCTACCTTTAAAAAAGTATGACTTTTAATTAGGGCTGCCATATATTCGGCTTTCACAAAAACTATTCGAGGTCCCAGTTTGGACTTTAAGTGACCGTTTATTGAAAGTTGGCAGCCCTACTTTTATCTCCTTTCAATATTTTTATTGTTGTTCTCTTGTTGATGTCAAAGTCAGTAACACACGGCAGTTTTTTTCACAATTTTAGGCCTAATCTTAAAAAGAGGCGAAGTTTAAAACTCATTAGAGCGAGGGGAATGCTGGCGGAGTACGTACGGAACGAATTTCAAATTTAAACCAAAGTTTCACTTTCAGAAGTTGTCTATACTTTTCGTCTCGCAGAACTCCGCCTTTGTTTACAATTTTTTTAATTATTCACAATCTGGTTTATTCCAAAAAATATAGTTAGACACTGTTAAACATGTTTTAACTCTAAAAGGAGTTTATTGCACATTTCGTAAGATAAGCATTTATGAAAAATCTGCAACGGACGATATATAAATAAAGGACGCTTTAATTTCTTGTAGAACACGTATATTTCTAATATTATAGATAGGTACACGATATACATTACAGTCTTGAATAACAATCCACAAGTAGAAAGAATGCTGCTGTTCACAACTCCCAAGCCAACTCAGCCAACTCCAATTCCCAAACGTAACTGTAGATGGCGCTAGTATTCTAATCGGTAATAATGTGTCGCCACAGATATAGTGATGGCACTACAGGTTTGACGTATGTTTCAGGTAAAATGTAATTAAAACCCTGTCAAAGTTTCTTTAAATAAGTGTTCTAACAAATAATCCGAAATAGAAAAGTTGTAAATCGACTCATTGTAAGACGTTATTTGTTAATGGATCTAAAGATACATTAAAGGTTTTAAGCCCTTTTAAAAATCCAATAACATTTGCACAAAATTAAATGAATAAACAAGTAATGGATTACATTAAAAATTACATGTACAATCCACAAAATACCACGCTCAAATAATATCGTGTATTATTATGTACAATTATAATGAAATCAGTGGATTTTATTACAACGAACATTGTTCGGCTATATTGTAGTTAAGGATATTTTAATCCGAGCATCAATCCGCTCGTTCGTGGCTTCGTATATACCACGCGGCAAAGTGAAGGTAAATTGAACGCAAGAATATATACCTTTTTCTAATTTAGATTATGTAAAGTATAATTTAAAACTTTATTCTACCAAGTATTCGATGATACAGTTCCGACAATTTTAACTGAAGAGTCCAACTGTGTAGTTAAATCAGAATTGAGCGGTTATAGTGGAATTAAAACTGTACTATGGAAAACTTTTGAACCAAATGTTTTTGATCTCAGTACTAGTTGAAGCAAAATCTACTGCATTTGTACTTCACTTAACTGTCAAATTTAGAAGTCATAACAACCAACTCAATAACAACCAAAAATCTGTTTATAAATCTGCATATACCAAAAATAGCTAACATTACGTTAGTTTAGCAATTTTACAGTTTAGTTCACACTCAGATCAATTAAAGAACTTCTAGGATAAGCGCGATAATGTGGACGCGAAAAGCCTACGTCGAAACAATTAAAAAAGGTAAGTGACTATGGTGCAGTGCTAAAAGTGGGTTTGCGTTATGTTAATATTGAATGACAAATTACATAACTTTCCTAATTTATAATAATCATTAAACTTAAGTACAACTTAGTAACAACTTAGCAAAACGAGAAGTTGAGAGTATGTATGGGTGCAGTACACGGACCAACTTTCAAACATGCTATTATGTGGATAGCGGCTTGCCCTTCAGGCAATGCCTAGCTTGTATACCTCGGAAACTAACGGAGTATTGTACTATACGAGTTAGGTTATGTTACAAACAATTACATAGGAAATAACCATCCATATTTTTATCAAAGGAAATAACGAAAGAATGAACAGCTGTTTAATTAGACTTTCTATCGGTAGCAGTAAGACATAATCTTCAACAACATTATTAAAGCAAAGATCTCTACTTAATAGAGTAATTTAAAGACGTGACGTGATTTTTCACATCAATACTTAATTATGTTTTTTTTATTTATCTTTTAACTATACAAAATCAACTTAAAACTAGTTTTATACAATAAACACTAAATAAACATCAGTGGTTTTTCACTAACTTCAGGGGCTTGCGTAAATAAAATATTTCAGTTTGTGCGTAATATTTTACTATGTTATACAATTTATTAAATTTGTAAAAATCTATTTCTTATAACTTACAAGTTGAAGAATATTGTCTTCACTTTTAGTTGTAAACAGACATCGCGGAGACCAAACTCCACCTGGGGTATCACTCACTAAGTTTTATAAATTAACAAACTCGGCCGATGTGAGTGAGAAAGTCGGTGCAAATTACATTTTCTTAGTCACGGGACTTGTGGCGGTGAAGTTTGAACTCGCCTAGAGTTTGAAACACAACATGAGTTTCCTTGCCGAAACACTTAATGTTATCACTGTCATTCTCTTTGAATAAAATGAGATAGCAATACGTCTTTAAGCGTTTTCATTAGTTGAAACATAACATTAATTATTTGGTTTATAAATACAGATGATGAGAAGCATAACTTTCTCCGACGTATACTACAAAATATTACAAAGTATCTTTAGGAATTAGACGTAGATGAAAATTGGAAACGATTTCCTTCCATTAAAAACACATAAATAACGTAAAAACAGATTTCAATCAACCAGGGTTAAAAATATTAAATCTACGCTACGTTAACTCGAAAATGTTTTATAATTTATTTAATCTAAATTCCATGAAAGCACTCGATTGAGGCCAGGAGTACCTCTTGTAATAAAATTGATTTTCCCCTTACATCGGAATGTTTTCAGGTGCTTGATCTCGTATCAGCTACTTCGTCACTACTTTAACTAATCTCGTGGAAAAACCATATTAAATTCCTGTTTAAATTTTACAAACTAAAACATGTCATAAAATGAGAACTCTATAACTTGAAGGAATCTGAATTAGGTACCTCTTGCTACCAACATCTATTACTTAAATACTATGATTAAAGACTTTTACCACATCTTCATAAGTCTGTATATTTAAAACTTCTTGCTAGTTTTTTTTTATTCCATAAGGTGGCAAACGAGCAAGCGGCCACCTGAATCCGCCCAAATGGCGAAGCGACTGCTGCCCATAAACATCCACAATTGCAGATGCGTTGCCTACCCTTAATCGACCGAGGAGGAGACGC
>LD688932.1:884872-895131 GCA_003118335.3 Papilio memnon | reverse complement strand
CCAAAAATACAACAATACAAAATTACCATACAAATTCTCTTTCTTATAGGAAGCGAGCGTCACTGCTACGTAAGTATCCTAAAATGTGGCACTGCTCCTTTGCCTTGCAAATGTTGACGAGAAATATGAAAATAGAGCGCGGCTCGACTTTCCTGTAGTAAATTCGAAGTACTTGCAAGTGCCGTTTGTATCACGTGAAATCTGAGACAATTTGTTGTTCAACTTTAGTGTCAATGTATTTTCATTCTACATCAATGCTCCCTTTAATTTACTTCGAAAAACAAAGATAAAATCATCTTTATGTTATACATATTATCGCTTAATAAAATAAAATACTAAATGATATTTTTGTTATGGATGGATGTTTGTTAGAGATTGTAGTCTAAACTGCTGTACGTTATCTTGATAAAAGGCACAGATGTACAACATAGCCTGGAAGAACACATAGGCTACTTACTTTTGTTTTTTTTTTAATTCCACGCGGACGGAGTCGCGAACGAAAGCAAGTAATAAATAAAATTAAGTAGAATATTTTTACAGCGACAACGATAGATTAATGGATAAAAAAGCCCAAAGTAAGTCACGAGACACGGTATAAAATTAAATTTAAGTCAGGGAGATCCGCCCGGACTCACTCGCTCTAATGACTTGCCAACAACTTGTTTCTTTCTTAAGATTAAGTCAAAAATTGCTACTAAACTTTCCCTCTGTACATGACAGCGTACTTCGAAGTGAAAAACTTATTCCTTAGTATTTTTTATCTTTCTTTACTGTGTTAATTTTTTTCAACGTATAAAAATTAAAAATTCCATCAATTTCGATTGACCAATAGTCATTTTATTGTATTTTTCTTCATCAAATTCGCTCTTCAATTCAGAAAATTAATATAAGAAATTAATGTTTGATCGTTCCCACCATTTGTTCTCTAACAACGGGAGAGACCGCTCGGCATTCATAAAAGACGAATTACTCGTTCGTCTTTTGTTCTGTCACAGATAAAAGAATGACTTTTTCGATATATTATCTGTATTTATAGATAACAAGCGATATTGCCAGATATCATTATTAGTAATTTTCCCAAAAATAAAAACAAGACATCGAATGCGAATTATTCACATACATCGAATCTCTCATTCTACTATAGGTAAACTCTATAAAATAATGATGCCTAGGATTTGATTTGCTTTTCTCTTCATGTTTTTAAGAATTAAAACCGTTAAACAATGATCAAGTAATGCTGCGTAGTAACCGTCGGGCGGCTGAAACGTCCATTGTCTTGCAGTTACGCTCCCGCCTCATAGAGGTCGCTGACTGCTCAACACAATGGCGTTGGCGCCCAATCGATTTGTTTAACACAAAGGAACAATGAAAAAGTTGATTAATTATTGCTTAAATGTACATCATCATGTAATTGATTGAACAGGTCAACTATATTTTGCACGTTATTATAAATGGGACATATAATATTTAATTAACCAAACCCTTTTACAGCTAAGCCAAGAGTAGTAAGTCCCTTAATTTAGAAATCTACTTTTAATTCTCGCTTAGTGACTATTAAACATTTTTAATTCGATTAATATCACATGAAATTAGAAATGAATTCAGCGACAGCACACAAAAATAATAAAATTTTACTAATATTTTTCAAGTCGACTCTTATGTCAACCGTGTAATTAACGACACAAAAGTGACATCTCTCGTGAAATAAGTGGCCTTTAGCTTAATGGAAATAACGAATCAGCGCACATCTGACAAAAGCTTTGGAAATCGAAAAACCTAATACTGAGTACATCTGCTTTCACATCGTTGTTTGTAATGCCAAACGAGATAAGGAAAAAATCATTATAAATATTTTACTTTACATCAATTGACACAACACTCGTATACTAACATATCGTTATTATTATCTCAAAAGCGAAAACAATATTCATATGAGTGTAACGTCAATTCTAGGTTAGGTGGTTGTCAAAATTTATTTAATTCGAAGGCAGGGACTAGGATCAGTTAGATAGGAGTAGGAGAGGGAGTTCGTTATTGAATATAACGAACTAGAATGCAATTGCAAAACTAAGATGCTTACAATTACCATCCATATAGATGCACATAGGTAATTCAACTAATTGTTAGTTTTTCAATAAAACATATATGGACCACATATATAAATATTTACTTTTAAATAGATCTAGGACAAGGACTAGAACTTGCCTTTTCTATAAATATAAGAAATATCCTGTTATATTTACGTCATTACAGATGTAACAGAAAACGCTATTTAATAATTCCCGGAATTTTATATAAAAATGTTGATTAACGCGATCTTAACAAAGAAAAGCTGTTTAACTTTTCTTAATAAAGATTCAGATGTTTTTCAAAATATTTTCCTGTTACAACATTCCTTATTAAAGTCTATTGTAGCGCATTATTGAATACTTTACAAAAACAACTTTTTGTCATATACCAGTATTAAAATATTAAATCTGCTTAACCATTGATGAATTATTTTCTTTCTGCTACTGTATCAAATTGGAAACCAGTCGCTCTGTACATAATTTCCAAAAAAAATATCACATTAATTTTTATGGCTTCTATATCTTCGTCGAAATTGGCAAAAAGAGAAGACACATACTGTATTATTCATTCGCAGATAATAAACGTGATCAACAAGATACGACAACGTTATTTACGTGCATTACTCGCGTAATAAATGCAAATTACGCGCTCACAAAATTACGCCGCGTAAAAACCGGCGAAACAAATATTTTCTTACACGGCGTTAACATTTGAAAGGCAAAGGAGTCGTTCCATATTTTTGCATACTTACATCACGACAGAACGCCAGTTCATATAGGAAAGAAAATTTGTATGATAATATTCATTTTGCATTCACTCAGTTATTCTTCTTCGCGGCTTGTTGTGGATTGCGCTCGAGGGAAATTCGTTCTCGTGTCGCGTATTGATACCAAAGATGTACCTACAATGGAAGAGTTACTAGCACAAAGTACTGTTTTCTAAACTGTACCTGTGTGTCAGTTTCAATATATTTAATTTATTTTTAGTACCACTTATTATGTGTTATACAAGACGTGTTTGGATCCCGCGGCACAACCTACATAACACTGTAGATAAGAACTTACCAACTAGATGTCCCGTTCACTACCTGCAGGTGCCTGTTCTGCGTCGGTCGTCTTTACCTTTTACTTAAGCGGACAATATTAAAATGTTTTGACTACGACCAAACCATCGATTTTTTTTCTTCTTTATAAATTGTTCATTTCCAGTATCTTTACATCCTTACGTTACGTGAAATATACGCGTCGCGTAATTGTCATTTCGACGGGGCCTGTATCAATATCAGTAAATAAGAGTGGCTTAACCGACGCGCGGAGAAATATGCCGGCGAGTGTTATATGATGGCAGCTATGCCTCGCCTCCTTCATCACTTTATTGACGACTGCCGATATATCCCCAGTCGCGCTCTTCATTTATCGAATGTCAGTCAACGTTAATAAAATACTTTATATTTCGTCTTAGTGATGAAAGATGGAATCTTTACTTATCTTCTTTTACATTGAAAATGTTAGATGCTTGAATAGGATGTCGCCAGAGGTGCAGAGGTAAGTTGTCCTCGCTAGATAATCGATAAAAGCTCCACATAGGTGAGTAAAAAAAAATGTTAATAAGCGTTCTGATTGCTTAACAAGTTCCGCTAGATCTAGACTCGGTATAGTGTGTAATTTATCGTTTTGTAATATGTCGGATTACACAACCATAGACTTCGTCTGGAAATACTTAGACAATTCATCTCGCTCTATTGAATAGAAACATATTCCACTGAACTATATTAAATGGACAGGCTATAAGGCGAAATGTTGCAAATATTTGGTTTTCGCCATTTTGGCCACAGTTCCGATTGTTAGCAGTGGACTAATATAAATAAAATATCAATATCAACAGACGCGATTAAGTCGGACGAAGCTTAAGCTTCAATTTTTAAAAAACCGCCTGTCCATTTAGTATAGATCACTGGTGTATTCAAAGTTGGAAAAGTTCAGGTAAAACATTTTTTTCAATAAAACACAACATTTTTATTAAGACCATTTATTATTCTAACTAGAAAATAAGCATTTTCTATGTACTTGTACTTGACGCTTAACAAATTGTTTAATAATACAGATTAAACATGAAAATATTGTTGCCAACATAAAATATATTTCACCTTTACTTACTATGTTAGTAGTTATTCTATCAAATGCATAAAATAATACATTATTTAAAAAACTTAGATTTAAAACGATTAAAATGTTATTCGAATACAAAATTAGTGAAATAAATGGCTCAAAAAAATATCACAAAATTAAGTAATGCCATCAATTACGTACAAAATCAATTATGGATAATCCAATAACGTAATAAAACATTGAGAAATAGCAAAAAATTGACAATTACGAATCTTATATATAAAATAAAATGCTTTGGTATCATTAGAAACTACGAAAAATATTTGCTTAGAGATTCTATAAGACTAATATGGCAGGTATAGAATTAAAAATATTATATTTTACAATATTCGAAATAAGAGACTCATGTAAAACAATCGAAAAATTAAATTTACGAATATACATAGATTTGTTTAAAATGGTTTTTTTTTACTTTTGAGTATATTTTGACAGTTTTTGTTATTATTAATAATTGAACACGATTCATAAGATTAATGTTCAACATAAAATATTAACGTAAATTAATGTTTACAATAAAAATAAAATTTGAAGATATCAAACATGTTTTTAAAAATTACAATAACTGGCAAAGGGACATAACCTTTGGACCGATTTTTCCATTATATTTGTAATAACATAATCAACAATGATGTGCAGAAAAACGACATTTTTTAAATAAAACAGAACAAGGTAATTTCTATTGTACTATTATAAAAAAGGGATTATATAACAATACATAAAGAATAAAAAGTTTAAAGAAGCAAGTAAAAACTTCAAAATCTGATCCTATCTGGTTATATTAAATCTCTATAAATCAGTTCATTAAAAAATTTGCCTCATTGAGGCATCATCGAATCAGAAAATAAAAATCTTTCAACTAGACAGAGGCACCACTAAATGTATATATAACAGTTAAAAGGCAAGATGCCTTAGATAATATAAAATTTAAAAACTTGTTCAACTACCAAGGCATTAATGTTCTTAAGATACGGGTTTCTTACAACGATTGGGTTGTTTGTTGCTGTTGTCAGCACATTTGCATGCGCCATGTTCTCTTTTTTCGCACTACCGCATCAATCAGCCCGTGAACATGCAACTGTGCAGTTATATCGGGAAACTCGTCTCTTAACGAACATTATATTTGTAACTGACCGTTTAAATTACACATTACTGAGTTTACAAAAAGAAATGCCTCATTGAGGCAACATTTGACAGGTTTAGTATTAAAATTCATCATGCCTGGCCAACGCCTCGCCGAAGTCCGTCGCCTGGCTGCCGACGAACAGGTCGTACTTGTCCAGCACCTCCGCCCGCGTCAGCTTCTCGTCCGCGTCCGCGTCCGCCTCGAACACCAGGTGGCGCGCCTCCGCCTCCGCGTGGTCGAACTCCGGAGGTGCGATCCAGTCCTTCACCTCCGTCTCGTCCATGAAACCGTCCTTGTTCGTGTCCCTGCACATACATTGTCTTATACATCTTACTAATATTATATGAGAAAGTTTAGATTGATGTTTGTTAGTTTGCTGAACCAATCTCCATGAAATTTGGCATAGATGTAGAGAAAACTCGAGATACATAGGCTCCTTACTTTTTTTAATTCCATGCGGACAAGAAAGTGATAGCTCTATAACTCTATACTAATATTATAAAGAGGAAAGTTTTCTATTTTTCTATTCACAATTTTACTAAATATATTAGTAGCCTCTATTCGTTCTTCTGAACTATGTTTTACATCTGTGACGAATCAAGATCTGTTAAGCCCATCTATCATAAATCCATAATTTCCTCATGTTTGAAAATCAATTAAAATCCTAAAGCACCAATGAATTACATCTATTGAAATAATTTAATTTCTCCGACCTGTAACCAGTGAACTGCTCACGTTCCTGCTTCACCCAGTCAGGTTCCTCTTCATCATCACCGTCCTCCGGCTTGTACATGTCTCCGATGTACTCCTCCAATGACACCTTGCCGTCCTGAAAGATAACACATTAAAAGAATTAGATAATTTCTATATCTATATACAAATTATGGTTCCATTTTTACACAAAACATTTTTACCCTTAATTTAAAGCTTAAGTACATTTTTTACTAACTTAAATGTTGTTTCGAATTTATAAACAACTTTCGCCCATAACTCAATCCGCGTGAAATTAAAAAAAAAGTAAGTAACCTATGTGTTCTTCCAGACTATTCTCTACATCTAAGCCAAATTTCATCGAGATATCAGCAGTTTAGGTTACAACCTCTAACAAACATCCATAGAAACTTTCGCATTTATAATAATAAGACAAAAACTTACATTATCCTTGTCAATATCTTCCATAGTCTCCAGCACAACGACATCGCGCATTCCAGAATGATCTTCGGGATGCAGGAAGAAAGCGAACTCCGTCCTGTTCAGAGCATCATCCTGGTCACCATCTGGAATATACTTTGATTACTATAACAAATTAAAGAAATAACATCGAAACTTGTACTAGGAAATGTTACAATCTATGTATATATAATTTTTTAAAACATAAGGTGGCAAACGAGCGAGCGGCCACCTGAATCCGCCAAACTGGCGACCGCTGCCTATGGACATCAGCAATTGCGGATGCGTTGCCTGCCCTTAATCGACGGAGGAGGAGACGCCCGTAAAGATAATATTTCCCCTTTCTATGCGTCTTATGCACCGTCAAATCCAAGTTCCCTTCCCATCCTTTTCTGGGTGGGGCTAAAGTTGGGCCTCCGGCACTATACTCATCAAACGAAACGCGGAATTGCTCCCACTTCACGCCTGTCTTCTGTGTGGTCGTGGTATTGCACCGGGCGAGCCGACCCATTCGTGCGAAGATGTTAAAGCGGGCTCTACCACTGTGATGGTATCTATCATATACTAATAAAAATCAAGCGTAAACACACACTTCTTAGTTACGTAGGAAGTCAGTGGCCACAGTAAATTTTTTAAATAAAAAAACCCTACATGACACACTTAAGGCTATATATTCTCACAGTATTAAACATAAGGAGCAAATAATTTGAAAAAATCCAACATGCGGGAAACGGATGAAAACTACAAGCTGACAACATCAAGGAAGCAAGGGTGCCATGGTAACGGTAATTGTTATCCATTGTCAAAGACCTTCGTTGTCAATATTTGCAATTGAAAATTTCACAAATGTAAACAATAAAATAAAGTTTTTTATAACTTCATGTGGATGAAGCCGCACGGGAACAACTCGTAGTAGTAATAATGCAGGATATGAATCACCAACTGCTTGAACGACATTCATCTTTAACCAATAGGCTATTGACACTTCAAATTAAAAAGTAACCATGTAATTTGTCTACTAGCTGGCATGCCAGCTACTATACCGTTTTACTGGCATGGTTAACACCCAGTACAGTTGGGACAGTTTCGACATCCAGTCATAGATTGTATGAAGTCAATGATGCCAGTAAGCGTTTACTATGTCTGATGGCTAGTCCAGTTATTGAGCGCTAAGAAAAATAATTTACCAGCATAATGCCACCTCCTGCGATCCCTCTTCAGCAGGTTAGCGTAAGTAAATCCTTCACTGTTGGGTGTCTTCAGCTCTCTTTGATCCATTTCATCCATAAAACTATACACATTCTTTCTGTATGTCTGTAATTATATAAATATGTATTATTTCAAAAACATCATGTTAAATGTTTACAAAATTGCCCTAAATTTTTCTAAATAAATAATATCTTAATCACCAGCTCACTATACGTCCCCACCGAGGGGCTCGGAGCCTACCCTAAAGTTAGGGGTGACTAGGCCATAGTCAACCACGCTGGCCAAGTGCAGGTCGGTTGACTTCACACATATCTTTGAATTTCTTCGCCGATATGTGCAGGCATCACGATGTTTTCCTTCACCGTATGAACGTCAGGTAAATTATGTACATATGAAAATTCGAAAAATCGAAAAATCACATTGGTACATGGCGGCGGGATTCGAACCCAAGACCTGCAGATTACAAGTCAAGTGCTTATACCACTGAGCCACCGACGCTCCATTTAAGAATTAATATCTATCATAAAGAAATAATAATAAAAAAATAATATCTATCATTTAAGAATTATTTACATAAACCATAACTGAATATCGTCATTCTAACACCACGGATGTCAAAAATAGCAACGTGCCAGGAGAGAAAATACACTATACTGTTTGTTTATACTTAATTATAGTTATATTTATTATAGAATACATGTTTCTAATACGCTGAAACGATGCGTCTTCCAATTCTATAGCGAATGGCATCAAAATGTTAAATTAACCAAAAAGTTACTTATGTGATGTCAGAATTTTAAAGATAGCTTTCTTCAAAATTCCAATGATAAATAAATTGTAGTAAAAATACTTAAGCTTTTCTGTTCTGGTTTGAAGCACTTAAAAAAATACTTTTTTGCATTAATTTGACAAAAATAAAAATTAAGAGTTACGCACCTCCCAAGGCAGCACGTCATTATTTTCAGGGTTATGTTGTTTCCAGTGTCTTTCCACATCTTCTTCGATGTATCGTTTCTGTGTGTATCGAATCCAATCCTTCAGTTCCACAAGTGTCACAAATCCATCATTGTCCGTATCTATCTTGTCAACGATTATTCTAGAATATATGAACAAAACATGCTCATTTAAAAATGTGATAAGTAGGTCAGTGACCTTACAGCATTGTTGGTAACATAAGAAAAATTATAATCCATAATTTTTTAAAATATATTTGTTTCATAATAAATGTTACTTTAATAATAAACTTTTTTTTTTACAAGCTGTTACTCACAGTTTGGACAAAAGAAAAAATCTAGTAATAAATATAATCTATGTTACTTAGTGATAATGTAACTTAGTAATAGTGAAGAAATTTTGCAATCGCTCCAGTAGTTTTTTAGTGTATTTGTTGCACATAAAAATACAAATCTTTTCTCTCTAGTAGCTAACATGTTGTCCCTTTCTTTTATATTTGAAAAAAAAGAGTGATACATTCAAACATGTGTTACAAGAGTGGATTTTCATGGTAAGAATGTGCAATGTCTATATTAGTACAGTTTGCTTGTTTCTTTAACCCACATATTACGTGTACATGTATGCCTTATCAAGATTATGTACTTAATAAGTTAACTGGGCCCCATAAAATTCCTATAAGATTTGCCATTCTCATGTTTTTCTTATAGGAAAATAAGACAATTGTGTTAATAGCAAATGCTGTTGGTAAAATTAAATTCTATTTAAAAAAAAGTCATGCTGGAGTCATCCGCTGCCATGGGCTCATAGCTTACCTAAGTTATAGGTGGCTAGGCCAGGCAACTATGCTGGCGCACTGCAAGTTGGTTGACTTAAATGCATGCAGTATTATGTTTAGGTGAATGTATTGCTATCAATTTAATTTAGTTCAAACAAAAAACTACTTAGATTGATATATAACCAATTAATTTTAAATAGAACATGTATCTAAAGAGCAGGTGTCAAATCAAACCTTACCCAAGTCTCCGCTTGCTTTCTTCAGGCGGAAGTTGATCGAAAGTTTTCGCCTGATCTTCACCCAGGAACGCGTCGTGATCGAATTGTTTATTATGGTGCTCATTCCTAAAATGTTCTTGATCCGAAAGATGATCCATGAGTCGTTTAGTTTCCTCAGGACTAGGAACGCCAGCAAATACCGCTGATATAGCCAAAACCACAAATAATGTTATCTTCATTTTGCCTGGAAAGTTCAACTTACTATTACATATATTCAGCTTAATAACCTAATTATATAGTAACAAATTGCGCCTTTACGTACCGGTCTTTTACTACTAGTTAAATTCGTTCTGGAATAAAGAAATTAGTTCAATCACCGGCTATAAAACATTGACCGCCACGTCAATTTTCAACACGTAAACTTCCTGTCTCGATCACAGATTGAATATTGAATAGACTGTTCCCTACTCCTAAACAGGGATCTCGATCGAATCTCGAACTATCGACTTTATCTTAGTGATGACCCGAGTTGCTTTTCACTCGAGTGACTCGAGTAATTTTTATATTACTCG
>LD688932.1:845005-855608 GCA_003118335.3 Papilio memnon | reverse complement strand
CAAATGTAGGTAAACAATGAAATATTTTTTTTATAATTTCACGCGAATGAAGCCGCAAGGGAACAGCTAGTAGTAAATAAATCAATAATAGAAGTAGATGGGATCTTTCTAGATTTCCTTTGTTATTATTCTGTTATGTTAATATGTAGGTGCAATGAAACAAAGAAGTTATTAACTATGTCCAAAGTTCATTCTGACAAAGTTAGAAATCAAATCTGCCTAGTAGATAGCGGATAAATGTGACTTTGAATAGATACGCTTTATTACTAGGCACTTATTTAATTTTATTAATAATTTTTAAAATATTAGTAGATTTGATAATATAAGATTGTATTTTGATAGGATATTAACAGAAAAATGTGATTAATTTAAATGAGTACTCCAAAAAAACGATTAATCATATATACTGATTTCACATTTATAAATATAGGACGAGTCTTGAACATCAGCTCCCCAGGTGAGATCCCTACCCTGCCAGTACCGGGAGTACAAGAACTGACGATAAATTCAAAATATCCTTACCTTCTGTCCAGTCTGTAATCTTCTGTGTCTTTCTTAGCTTCTAGAGCGAGCTTGTAGTATATCCTCGCGGCTGCATCAGAGCGGTCGTGTGCGGAATAGACGAACGCGTGCAGCTGACGCAGCAAGCTCCAGCTCAATTTCCACAAGGATTTGCTCATCTTCGGCGTACTGGTTACGAATCTGTCGCAGCAAAGGAGTACCAACATATAGTTACAAAAAAGTGACATAATAACGAATTTTATATTTAAGATTGCACAATTTTTGGTCTCCTTCCCACATTCGTCTTGTGGAATGGCACTTGACCAACGATTTTTCAAATCAATCAATAAACCTAGTAGTTATTTAAGGAAAGAGCGTATTTCTTTATCAGAGGTCAAAAGGGCCTTGAAGGTTGTTACTATAATATTATATTAAAATGCTCTTGAAGTGTTTTGTGATTGCCATAAAAATGACACCTAATTGGTTAAATGAATATTTGTATATTTTTTTCTAATTTAATCCTAATCTTATTAATTATTAAAAAGATAACATGTTGGCCACTAGGATATCAAAGCAAGGTCAAAGTGTCGCATTGAATCATACGTCACCAAGATAGTATGGTAACGCGGAACGTTGACCACTTGTGGTCATTGATAACGAAAGTATTTAGAGACAGTTTTACCAAAATTTTTACTGCTAGACATAGTTCCTTACGTTCGACGTATAGTAGACGAGGTCAATATTAGATGGACCTATAGCATGAAGACTAATGAGGCTAAAAAGAGACAGAAAATACTTTTTGGAACGACTTTACAAATGTCAATGAAAATTTGTCCTTAGTCTATGATAAAAAGCTAGTAACTTGTGATAATTAATAATATAGGGGACGATATACAAGTGAGGGTATGACAAAATGTGCAGCTACCTGTTTCTATAGAGCTGGTGTTTTATTTAGGTTTTATTTTCGACACAATTAATTTTGATAAGTTTTAAAAACAAATTACTGAAATCTAACGTATATAAAACGGGAAGTGTTCGCAATTGAAAAGGATATGATATCGGGCGTCGGTTATAATTTTCGATAACATTCGAAGGTCGAACGGAAAACGTCGGTAAGTGGGAAGTTTCTAGAAGCCTTACGTAAAATTATATCGGAACGTCGTAACGTCAGCATTAGGAAAATGATAAAATAGTTTCATTTGTCATAAATTTTAATAACATAACACAGTTTATGTTTTCTCTAGGAAATGCTAATGATGGTATATGTTTTGATATATGGAAGATTCATTACAAAATCTCAGTTTACGTCCAATAGTTTACAATCTAAATAATGATTATTAAAAGTAATTTATTGCACATCACCTAACAAGCATACTGCAATTACAACTTATTTGCAATTATCAATAATCACTGGATTAACATTTATAATGATCAAATGCATGCACATGCAAATCCTTGCATAATTTAGTAACTACGTTTTAATGAATTAAATCATTGGTCGAAATACTCGACATATCTGAAAAATAAAAAAAAAACACGACACTTTACAAACAAGAATGCAATTCCTCCAATACAAATATTATTCTAACCTATCAGAAACCACCACCAATGGTAACAAAACATTCAAACACTGGCAACACAGACAATACATATCAAAATTTCAAACGTCAAAAAGGATTTTAAAGGTTAGGAAACCTAAAAATACAATAATGGCAGAACAAGCCTGGAAGCAACGTGTACCTTCACCGGTTGACCCAATTAAGAAAAAAGCAATCACTGACCTAGTCATAACGTTGTTGTGTCGCAGACAGCGGCGCCTACGCACGCGGACATTGCCCATTACCGCGTACTGCAGAGCGTGCGTCTCTACTTTATCACCGATATAACTAAAAAAGCGATTATATTTTCATATTTATGTACACAGTGCGAAGACAAGCCGTGAGACAGGGCCGTTTTAACCCCGGGTTAAAGGGCGAGAAGCACCGCGGCACAGGTTTTTCGCGGTCGGTCGCTTGGGCGCCATATTTTTACACCCGGTCGCCTAATATGGTTAAGACGGCCCTGGAGTGATCAATTTCTGAGACCCTTGATGGTAACCCACAAGGCGCCTGACACCAAAGCGCCAATAGCCTAATCATTGATATACAGGTAGTCACTAGTTAATAGTTTTATGCAATTTAAATAAATCTACATATATCATTCGGTTTAGCGACATAAACGTGTTTTTTATTAAAAAAAAACATTACAAACCCAACTAACTGTAGTAATATTCATTTGATTAAAAAATTTTGAGATCTAAATAAGAAACTATCTACAAACGACACAATGTTCTAGACTCGCTTTAGCATCATCAACTTGCCCTTATCCCTTACGGACGGTCGGCACAGTGCTGCTCTTCCATACATTTCTATCAGCCGTCATATCTGATTCCACTCCCTTCTTAAGCATATCCTCTTTCACACAATCCACCCATACTTTATTCGGTCTTCCTCTTCCTTTGTAGCCATACACATTTATTCTTAACACTTTCTGGTTTATGTCCCCATCGTCTCGTCGCATAATATGTCCATACCACAGACATTTACATTCTAGACTTGCTTTAGCAACATGAGTAAATTATATCAATAGAAAATAACTAAGCTCCAGAGATTGCCATGATTACTAAAAACCCGATGAAAAAAGTAAAATGATAGTTGTGCAAGCCATGAAAATTTTGATGCATTTTACAAAACCCATACACTACTCAACACGCACTGACCATTACCTAAGGAAACTTCGATGTATTACATCTCATAACACTTTTAGCATACAACGAAACTGTTATATGTTAAAATGTACCGTATAAATAGGACACAAGATAACCTGAATTAAAATTCAACAGCAACCAGTAAACCCATGACACAGTTGCATTTAGTAACAGTTCTAGTTAGCCGAAAAAAATTACAATAAAATAAAGAGAACGATTCTGATATGCCGTTGACGTCACAACTTATCTGCCTTCGAAAATGTTATAAAAGTTACAAAAACGATAACATACGAGGTCATATAACTCTGTTGAAATATAATTAAAAACAATACACAACGTTTGGTAATATATAAACATGCAATGCGCAAAAGCGATTGCTTTATCCGTCGATCAATTCATAAAAAACATCCTGACTATTTCCTGTATTCTTATAATTCAAATGTATTCAAACCTACGAAGTTCAAATAATGTTTGCATACGTTGTTTTCCGAATTACCCGCAATATGTTATGTGACTCGAAGAATTATTCAGAAGGAAATATTTGGAAGATATGAAAATACCATTTAGGAGGCTACGAAGTGATTGGCAATTATTATGCTATTCGATTAAGGAAATATAAACATTTATAAACTGCAAGACATCAGACAAGCTTGTATCACAAATTAATTTTATAACCAATGCCTTCATTACTTGATTTCTGTATCAAGTGAAAGATAAAATGTACTCAACATGACGTTACACAACAAATGATATTATATCAATGTTTATTTCCTATTTATTGGAAGAGCTAATACACGATAGAAGTAATTTAATAAACGATAAAAGTAATATTTGTTTTAATTATTTGATTTGTTCAAAACATTAGAAGGATTAAGAGATTAATAGACAACTTTCAATAACTTAATATGTTTTAATGTATTATAACTTTCGAAAGATATTCATACATAGGACTATAGGTGAGTTAAACTGTTTAGAAATCAGACATAGGAAATTAATACAAAGTGCAAATAAAACAGTACCCACTACATAAACAGCCTGTACTGTTAAAAAGCTTATCTTGTCTTTAATTAGGGTTTAGCACTCACTTGGTGAAAGTGGCGTACAGTATGTCGACGGGCACCCTGTAGGGTAGCGTGATGAGAGAGATGCAGCGCATGCCGCGCCGGCGCAGCAGCCAGCTTGCCAGTCCGCTGTTCGCGGACTCGATCGCGTTCTGGAAGATCGTCATCACCGTGTCCGGCAGGTCGTCCACGAGCGCGTCCTAATATGATAATCAATCACTTAGCCCTTTAACCTTCAATAACCACGATACATATGCAAGACCGGATAGTTAAGGTTAATGTTATGATCGTTTATCTATCTCCTTCAGTACCAATTTATGTACAGTCGGGTAAGCTGGCGGTTTTCCACCATAAAAGCTACAATCGCTTTAACGCAGCATTGAAATATCTCTGCGTAAAAATATTGGCCAGCGGTACGCGACTTATTGCTTTTTCTATATTTTTGCGCAATTTACTGCGACCTGATTGGTTATATTTAAGAGTCGGAGTTCGTCTCGTTGCAAAAGACAAGGCAGACAGATAAAATATCTGCATTTGGAACAAAGCGGGTTTCCGCGACTGTACATATAGAATTACAATTACAAGATGCTGTTTAGTAGTATTTTGTTTTAGTTGCGTATGTCCTTTTCTCTTGTGTCTGTTTGTTGTCTTATGTGTCTGTAAGAATAGAATAGAGAAATTTTATTCCAACTAACCTGTCTATGCGTTTTACACTCTTCGCACTCGGGGTCGTATTCTAAGCTATCGTCGAGTACATCTTGCAATTGAAACGTGGTCTGCACAGCGAGGCAGCGGGTACAAGAGATCAAGTTATTCCTATGCAGGAAGCGAAGTGCATCATCAAAGCCCTGCTTGCACATGTTGCTCAACACCTCCGGCTTAGGCGGGAATAGGATACGCGCGAATCGATTAATGTTCTGCTTCGATAACTCGATACTGGTATTTGCCAAGTTCACCTAGAAACACGTCTTTATTAGCTTCGCGCAATTACAGAATCTCTTAACTTAGGTTTTTGACGACCGCTTGATAATTTTAAATTCACACCGACAACCTTCTTTTTTAATGAACCAGTGTCATCCAATACAAATGATAGCTCATAAAAGAGTTGCAAGTCATTTGTTGTAACAAAATAAAATCCAGTTAAACGAAATCACTAAAAAGCATTACAACCCTAGAAAATTTGAAATTATTTTCTGATCATTATAAATACTGACGTGAAACAGCTGCGAGCTGAGATCTCGTGGGCAGATATCGCTCTCGCCACAGAAGGGGCTGACGGTGACGGTATTCTCATCGAGCACGGGCAGGTTGTCGCTGAAGCCGCCGTCCATGTAGCGCACGCCGTGGAACCTCGGCGGCAGCATTCCACTGAACACTGGCACGAAACATGATGCCAGCAACGCCTGGCAAAACATGCTTTCTTATTTTTCTTGTTTTTTGCCAGCTATGTCACAAGGATATGACATAAGATTTCCAACCATTTCTTTTTTGTATTAAATCATACATCAAATTAAAATGAGACATTTCATGATGTACCACGTTTTTTTTGCAAACAAATTTTCAAGCGTTAGAGCGGGCGCATACCCTTGACTTAACTATCGCACAACTGTTATGCGATTGTTTCGCAGGCCATTCAACTGTTTAGTTGCCCCACTAAAAATCGAGTAGTGTGCGCCGCACCTCTATATAAGCTCGTAGGAATCGAAGCAAGATTGAACAGTTGTGTGATAGTTTCGTCAAAGGTGTGCGCATGCTCTTACACCAAAATGTGTAGGAACTAAATCTCCTTGAATATTTCAAATAAACATGCTTTCATTATGATTCTCATCTTACTTGCAAGAGGTCCTCCCTTGTAGGGTATTCTGATACAATGACATTCTTGCCATCGTAGACCCTGGTGAGTGATATGTGAAGTCTGCCACTAACTAGCTTGTGCACATCCGGAGGCAAATGCCGCTGCATACTCGCCAGGAGCACATTCTGGATGTTGAAGGAGGGACTGAACGGACCAAGAGACCCAGCCCTCGCTTCACCCACTATCCTTAGCACATCACTAGTTATTTCACCTGTAGAAATGATGAAATCTATACATGTGTCATCTATACTAATATAATAAAGGGTAAACACACACTTCTTTGTTGCCTAAGATGTCAGCAATTACAGCATATTTTTGAATAATTCTTTTTTTAATAAAAAGCCCTACACTTACGTCACACTTTAGGCTATATATTTTCACGCCGTTGAACTTAGGCGTAAATATTTTGGATAAAAACCCTAATGTGGAAAGAGACCATAAGTTGCTGCCAACATCAAGGAAGCAAGATTGCCATGGTTTGTCATCATGAAATGTCATTTTGACATTTGCAATCGGTAATTTGACAAATGTAAACAATAAAATAAAGTTTTTATAATTCCACGCGGATGAAACCGCGCACGAACAACTAGCAAATGAATATTTATGATAAGATAATTGACAAATTTACCTTTAAAAGTACTAAGGAAAATCTTATCTGATATTAATTCTTTCAAATATCTTGTATGAGTTGCTACACTAAACAAAATTATAGGTGTAGCGGGCATGTAAAGGGTTTTGGGGGAGGGCACATACCGTCAAAAAGGGTGAATGGTTTCTGTGGAAACTTTATAGTTTTTTATTATTATATATCTGATATATTATTATAGTATTTTTGAATAGTGATGCTAAAATTAAATTAAGGTTTAACCACCTTATTTGAATATCCATATGAAACATGCATTTTGCTAATATAATTATGCAAATGCCAGGTACCATTACAATGAGATGACGTAGATGCTAATTTTTAAGACAAAAAAAGTTTACAAAAACAACATAATACTTCCAGTGTAAATACATTATGAAACCCGTAGTAACCTATCCATATTTATAAACCTACTAGATATCTTGAATTTATTTTCACAGATATGATTTGAGAAACATCCCATTATCATAGTACACTTCAGTATACTATTACGGTGTTTCCCATTGTACTTTGTCATCCTACAGATAAATCTGACAATGAAATCCATTGGGCTAATTGATTATTAGGACAAACAGCCCAAACTAATTAACAATGGCTCTCATGTAGGATCATCAGAGTCGGAGACAACTAGTTTCGACACTTAACAGGTCATCATAACCTGCGAGTTAAGCCATTCTTAATTAATTTTCGATAATGTCTCATGAATGTTTAAATAATTCAATTGAAATCTCTTTTCTATAAAATGTTCAACCTTTCGAGATTAGGGCTTGTCATATGAACTTTGATAACAATGGATTTAATAATCTGTTGCTTCCCATTATCAGGGTATTTAACTAAAATACATTTTTACATAACACTTGAGATTTGACATCTAGAGGCAATGTCCTCACTACTATAAACAATCTTTATTTACTAGTATTATCAGTTTTAGACAGTTCTTATCATAATTCCACTAAATAATATTAGTTACTATCCAAAAAATACTTTATATAAAATAGTTATATGATGAAATTACCAGATCACCATCTTCTACTTCTCTAGAATAGGTGCAATAGGTTTTTGTCCTCTACATAACTCTATAATCTGTCATCACTCTTTTCTTGATCATGTCACCTTTCATACAACACATTCATATCTTTCTAGGTCTACCTCTACTGGTGTACCCCTCCACACTAATAACCAAGGTTATTCTTGATCCATGCAATTCCTCCTTCCTCCTCATAACCTTCTACTCCTTAATTTCTCTACAATTGGGGTTACTCTCAAACTTCCTCTAGAAATTACCAGATGTTAAGATTTAAATACAAAAAAATATTTTTCAAATTCAAAATTTTATGCTAGATTTTATTTTATATGATACTGTGATGTATATTTCCCTATGATTTATGTTAATTGAAAAAAGCTAGAACAAAAACGTTATTTACAACTTTTTTATTTACGAGTCAATGGTTTATTAAAAAATTTTTTTTTTTTTCAAGGTTTTTTGTAACACTTTTTAAATAACCAGAAATAATTTTGGTATCAATACATACCTATAGGAATGTCACAAAGAAGTGCACAGGCGGATATAGCACCAAACGAGGCACCGGATATTTTTCCTAACAATAAATGTGGGGCATATTTTTTAAAACACACTGCAACACCAACATGGTATATACCAAGAAAACCACAACCCGCGAACGACAAGTTCATTATTCACGCATACAAAATGTATCGCCGAATACTATCAATGCACAAAACGAAATAGGTCGCCAATCAAATAATTTATCGGCAAGCAATCAAGATAAGATATTATTAATCACAAGAATATCGCTATAATCTTCTTGTTGCGATTCCTAATAAATAAAACGAACACGACTGTCGCCGATAGAGCTCAAATATATATAAACAATATATTAAATTGTTGAGACTTGAGAATGAGAAATATTTACACGAAACTTCAGAGAAAAACGTCAGTAATGTCAAAGTCAAAATGACAATGACAATCAATTTTGACACATGATCACGACGCATAGACAATTTGAACAAAGACTAGGCCCTTGTTAGAAGTGACGTTCTGCTTCCTTGAAATTGACGATTCATTGATTTGTCAATTTTTAATGTCACTGTCAGATGTCTATGGTTTTATTTATTCCTTCCAATTCCTTCGCTTTTTGCTTGACGTCGACGATTCTCTTTGTGATAGTATTTTAATTTACAATTTCTTGCTCGAAATGGATGACTTCGGCGATAGTTTCGTTAAGCCCGAGGTAGACCCGGCAGCGGAGTTCCTCGCACGAGAACAGAATCAGCTGGCCGGCCTCGAAGACGAATTGGAAACTAGTGCTCCTCCCCCAATCATTGCTCCGGCTTCAAACGGCTTTGAGGATTTTGTCGGTAAAATATAATTTATTTTCTTCTAACACATTAGTTTGATGTCATTTTGCTATAAATTACAATTTTTTAGATTAAGTATTGACACAATTTTGCGTTTTCAGTTTTCAAATTTAAACATTTTATAACTTATAGATATTTCCGTTTTTTATTTAAGTGACTCATCTGGACCTTTTCTACTGATCCTATGTATCATTTAGTAATATTAAACAGTACTGGATTTATCCTGTTTTTGTATTTAGGTCTGTGTTTCTTTTGTACATTAATTAACCTAGTCCGCTTCCATATAAATGAATAGTATTACATGAGTAGTGATTTTTTAAAAGTAATTTTAACATCCACTTTGCTGTAAGATAAGATTGGAAAAAAGTTATATTTTAAAAACTCTACCTATTGCAAAAGGAGGGTACAAATGATTTTATTGAAATAAAGATATATTGTGGAGATTTTTATTATGTAATGGAATAATCCCATACTAAAAACTGGCTTTTGCCATAAAATTTAAATTATTAAAAAATACAAAATTTAACAGATATAATAATCATCAAATTTTGAAATGAATACTACCTTTACTATGTAAACCTGAGACAAACAAAATATCTATTGAAAGACATTTTAATTGTCTTACAGAAATTCCGAGTTCAGCAGTCTATGAAACTGAGGGTCTGATGGATGAACCAGCCCCCACTTCTGTGTTCAGACAGGAGAGAGAGGAACCGGAAAAGATAAAAATATGGCGTGAAGAACAAAAAAAGAGACTAACTGAAAAAGGTTATATAATTTCTAACCATCACTTATGTGTCACTGATTAGATATTTAAAGCTATCATCCCTATAATTTTTGTTTAAAACTCAGTTAAAATGCTTTTGTACCGATATTTTGCCTGGATAATATATAAATCTTTTTAAAATCAGCACTACAGATAACACAAAAGCAATACCTAGAAATAAAAGATGTCTTTGTATTTTAAGATAATATTACATTTGTCAAGTTTTTCAATCTGTAGTTATTAAAACTAGAAATACAATTATTTTACTTCACTCATTCATATTTTAAACAATCTTTTGAATGACTCATTTCTTATTGTTGTCACCAATGAGTCATTTGATTGAGTCAACATTTTTATAATTCTTACATTATCCAGATGAAGAGGAAGAAAGGAAAAAGGAGGAAATGTTGAAGGTAGCAAAGAAGGAACTAGAAGACTGGTACAAGACCCACGAGGAGCAAATTGCTAAAACCAAAGCTGCTAACAGGTAAAAGTTTTTGATCTGAAATCATTCTTATTCCACTTATATGGAGTTTGTTCACGGTTTTTATAAACCTTAAAATCTGGCCTAAATTTCTATGACTGGCTCTGCCTGGTAAAAGTTCTTATATGTCTACCAATATTTGAAACACAGTTTTGGTTTACTTCAAAGATA